>JAPYYQ010001204.1:20300-76126 GCA_030522585.1 Anagyrus pseudococci
CTCTCTCTCTCTCTCTCTCTCTCTCTCTCTCTCTCTCTCTCTCTCTCTCTCTCTCTCTCTCTCTCTCTCTCTCTCTCTCTCTCTCTCTCTCTCTCCCTATCAACTGTCTAACATCCACCGCACACACGTCAGCGGCTGCTACTGCTATACACCGCTCCGAATTTTTTCGGACAACATCAGGGATGAAGAGGGGAGGGGGGGGGGCGATACGAGGGGTGCGCGCGCAAAAACCGGTCCCCTGGAATTAAAAATTTCGCCGTAGTTTTGCCATAGACGCTGCTGCTCCCTTGCAAATGTGTCTCTCTCTCGTCATCGTTCCCCAAAGTTAGACGAGTATACATATGATACGATGCTGAGATAAAAAAAAAGCAAGCACGAGTAGACGGTAAGGGAGGGGGGATAAGAGTTGCGGGGGGAGAGGGGGGAGGGGTGAGAGGACGCGCTCGGGTCTGAAAAGACCGTTCGTTCGAGGGTTTATTCATTAATTACGCTTGCAGTATGTGCGCTCTCCTAAGCGTCGAGAGAGCAGTAGCGATCGAGTGCGCACAATGCACAACGCGCGCGGATACCAGAGGGAGAGAAAGAAGAGAGAGCACGCTTCTACTCCATCCTACTCTCTTCCTCTCTCTCTCTCTCTCTCTCTCTCTCTCTCTCTCTCTCTCTCTCTCTCTCTCGCACTGGGAGGTCCGTTTGATTCGTGAAATTCGAGGCTGATTTCCGCACATGTCACTCGTATATAGTTATTGCTCGATATATATATGTGTGTACCTTTTTTCACCTATACCCTACATATAGCACCGTTGCCCTTCTCCCTTCCCCCCTGCTTATTTATCGGTCGTTTGATTCGAGGGGTGGTTCTCTCCACTCGAGCGGCGTATTACGATTGCTTTTTGATGATGATGCCTGGGAGTCGGTCGAGGTGCGCCGCGTTTTTCGCTCCTGTATATCGCCTTCTTTTCCGTCCTCGTCCCCGTCCAATCTGAATCCTAGATTGAATTACAGCGGTTGCTATTACATTGTGCATTTATAGACATGTATACACAACTGTAAGTGTGTCTGTGATTTTCGCTCGACAATTCGTATACGTACAGCTTGACTTACGTACTGTGCTATACACAGGATTTCTGCCACACTGGTTGTAATGAAATTCGAGAAAATCGAGAAACGCGCGTTCCGCTGTGACGAAAAAACGTGGAGAAAAAAAAGATTGGTTCCGATGTAATTCTCGCGTAAGCGGAAGGAGGTTGACGAAACGTCTATATATAAAGCCATTTGGTCTTGCCACTGCAGAAATAAATCCAACAGAGTATAATAACGCGTTCCTTAGCTCGGGCGCCTGTAAAATTAACCCCTGGAAATAAAATGACGCCTGAAGCAGTGTCGACCGCGTCATCCCGCGTCAAGCACCCCGGCATCGAGGCGACGCGTTTTACAATCACACGACTCCCCAACAATCTCTCCCGCGAATATCGACGCTATTTTCGTCTATCTCTCTCCCGCAGTCTGATCGAACCTCAAATCATCGGACTCTATAACTTCTCTTGCTCCACTCGAACTTGGTCCATCGCAGTTGCAAAAGTAAGAGAGGGAGAGAGAAAGAGGGAAGACGATGTGCGAGATAGCTGTACAGGGCGACAGTGGGAAAGCGGAAACGAGAAGAGGGGAGTAGCAATAGTGTCTCTCTCTCTCTTTCCCTCGATCGTAACGGACTCATCAGTTGAAGAGCTGCTGCAGGCGAGCACACCGAGCGTCCTGCGGCGCGTATAGGCAGTTTCGTTTGAAAGTAAAGAGAGAGAGAGAGTATAGTAAGAGACCGGATGACGCTGGCTCTCCTCCGCCACCTTCCTCTCTCGTGACGTCCCCCTTCTGTTTCGTACATCGAGCGGAAAAAGACCGGCGGCCTCTTGGAATGACGTTTGACGATCCGTACGCTAACTACCGCTTGGGCTTGATTAGACGCGAGAATTGAATGTTTGCCTCCGGCTTCCCTAACCCCCCTCCCCTTTTGCTCTATCTACCGCTCAGCTTCTTCCTCAGTTTGTAATGAAAAGATGCCGCTCTGTCACGATTCACGAGCTCTCCGCTTCTCTCTTCTGATAAATTTCACCGCTGCACGTATACACACAGGCTGGAAGTTAACAGCGGCGAGATCGGTTCGAGTTAGCGTATCCTTTCTTTTTCATCTTGGTGTATACACACAAATATGTATACATTGGGAGTTCATATCAATAGGTCTTATTGTGGAGGATCGACCCAGACGACGCACCGATCGTCCGCGCAAGGAGCCGCCTTGACCCATCAATTCAATCCCGTCAGTCATTCTTCGTATATATCCACGCAGCCCGATGAAATCACTCGATCTTTATGACCCGCAGTTATAAGATCTCTGAATAAAAAAAAAAAAATCATAAAGCGAGAGTGAGTGAAATGCCATTGTTTTGTAATAATTATCGTCACCTTATTTTCACCATACCGATTCATCTCTCAGCTGTATTCACGTATATAAGCCAGAGAGTCAATCGCAGACTCTCTCGCGTACCCGGTATACACACACACACACACACGGTCAAGTCCGGCATACCTTGGGAGCGCAACTAGTTGCGAGAGTGCCGACCTTGGCTGACGAGTAGCAGCAGCAGCAGCAGAAGCAGCGAGACTGGAAAAGCCAGGCTCCGCGTGACCCAGGCGATCTAGCCTGCAGCGGCAGCGGCATAGCAGTCGGTATCGATTAACGAACGCCGCACCGATCCAACTCTTTCTCTCTCCCTATACCTATACTCATACAATAAATCCTGCTCTTCTCCTTTAACCAGCCCTCTACTCCGCATTATTAACCGGCAGGGGCATAGAGTAAAACGCGAGGGAAGAGATCCTTGCCGGTTTTTGTATGCCTACGACCGCACAGTGTGTGTGTTTGTGTGCCAGGCTAGTACGCTCGTGTCTACGGGAAAAGTCCAGCGGTAGAGCGCATATAGCGATATGGACCGAATAAGGCAACTGCACCGACGACAAGTGCGAGCGCTCATCCTGAGGGCCTACACGGGAGGCTTCGGCAAAACGTGAGCGAGAAGAACGTTGCTGATGAAGCAACGGGGGGGTAAGAGCCGAGGACTTCTTTCGCGACGTGCAGCGGCAGTCTGACCGATGAACTCGGGTTCAGCGAACCCGCGAGAGAGAGAAAGAGAGACGTATATGCCAGAGTCACGGACTGGCCTCTGTGTATGTGTATATATGTCTCTCTCTCGCGCGCGCGGCTACTCGCTTCAGCCGGAGCTCCCTGGCTTTTAATTGAAAGCGGCCTATACGACTCTCTCTCTCTAGTAGCCGATCCCCCTGTACGTACACAGAGACAGAGACTCAACATCCACGCGTCTCTTGGCTTCGGAGAATGCATTAGTCGAGACGACGAGAAGTCAGAACTAATCCTACGACGGCCCAGATATTTCATTAAAATACACGCGCGACGGAGAAGCCGAAAGAGAGACGGAAAGAGAGAGAGAGGCGATCAAAGCAGAAAGTCGTTTGATAGATATGACCGATAGATCGGCATTGAAAGGTTCGCAGATTTTTTTTTTCGGAGCGGAGGAGAAGGAGGAGGGAGGGTAGACCGATATCGAGCCGAGCAGACGTGCTATATGTGTATTATCGAGGCCGAAAATAGCGTTTAATTTAGCAAGGTCTACGCCGTGTGCTCGGAGAGAGAGAGAGAGGTCCGGCTCCGAGCTTGGCCTGCTGCGCTTATGGAATAGGGCTGAAGGGGGAAGAGGACGAGCGGCGACATTGTCAAAGCCGATCGGAGCTCGATAAAAGCCGAGCGCGCTCTCTCGGTGTGTGTGTGTATAAGAGCGAACCGGTTCGCTCTCTGTATTTATGTGCGCAGACGCGCGTGCACGTGTGTACGTGTGCATCCCCCTCGACACTGCACAATGGACTGCTGCTGGGTCGTGACTTGATTTCGTACACGTGTGTGTGTGTGCGAGTTTTTCGCGGGTCAGCTACGGGTTTGACCCTCGCGCGCGCGAGCGCGAAGCCCTTGGAACCTAATACCCCTTTCGTATATGGCTCTGTGTGTATACGTGGATTGTCGATCGCTGTATGCACGAGAAACTTGACGCTGAG
Source organism: Anagyrus pseudococci (assembly GCA_030522585.1). NCBI lineage: Eukaryota > Metazoa > Arthropoda > Insecta > Hymenoptera > Encyrtidae > Anagyrus > Anagyrus pseudococci. Next base: position 24,420 of record JAPYYQ010001204.1, read on the forward strand.
CGAGAGACGCTGACTGGCTGGCCATTTTTTTTTCGTTTCTTTTCGTCGCTGTTGCTTTAGGTGATCGAGGCCGATCGGTTCGGGCACGGGTAAGTGGGGGGAGAGAGAGAGGATCGAGGGGGGTCGCTCTCTGCCAAGTGCTATTACGTCGCGCGTCCGGAATAGCAGCGTACTATTACACGCGCGGCTTTGACCTTGGCGTGTGCCGGCTATATACTCCGCGTACTTGGGTTATCGTAATAGCGAAAGCCTGCGTTATGAATTTACGAGTGTGGAACTAGTATGAACTAGAGAGTGAGTGCGCGCAAAGTTTTATGCGAGAATGTAAAATAAATGTTCCAGGGATAAAGAACGAAGACGCCGGGTAATGAAATAAAAACGTTTGAGGCCAAAGTCTAGGGCGCGCGCGACTAGAGAAAAACAGGCTCTGGAAATAGCTTGGCTAAGCGAGGCCCAAGGGAGCCCTCCACTCGTTTATAAACGTTTACATTCAGGAGTGGATGCGCGCGCGCGCGGAGGCGTTTATAATCCGAGGAGCCGAGAGCACTTTGCCTAAGTAGCTATATACGAATCTAACGAACCTACGCGGCGCCTGCTCCGACGGATCGTCTCGGCGCGCTTACTCCTCTCGCCTATATAATCCGGCTGTCCCTCTCTCTCTCTCGGGTGCAATTAACGACACGTCACAGCTCGCGAGCGTACACCGGCTCTGGCAGTTTAACCGACAGGGTTTTTTCCAGCCTCCGAATTCGCGAAATTCAATGATCGAGCCTCGTTGCGGGCTAGAGCGCGCCGGGGAAGCTTTCGAGAGAGAGTGAATGGAAGAGGAGGCTAAAGAAGAGGAGCTCTGCAGCAGAGTGGAGGAAGGATGTGCGAGAAGCCCTTCGAAAACGAGAGACACGGCTATGGTGGGCGAACCAGTTCCCGCGACGATCGAACAGTTCGCCGGCTCTCTGTACTTTGCGCTACTCGCTTCGGTATACACACACACACACGGCCATGGCGTAGGTAGATGCCTGTCGCGTGTGTCTTTCTGCTCGCTCGTTCTCCCACACTTTTCTTTTTCCAGATTAGATGTCGAGACAAGATGCGATTAATTAGGCAATTCTTTTTTTTTTTTCAAACGACCCGTTGGCAAATTGAATTGGAGGTTTCTCAGGGGAGGGGGGGATAGGCAGACGATCGGTATGAGTATCGAAGAAATCGGTATAGAGCGTAAACGTCGGCTTTTAACGATAAGCAGTATTCGTCGGGAGAGGGAAAAATCACGCGTCGACGCGGAGGTGCGCGCGTATTTACGCGGAACGCCGCGTTATTTTGCATATTCATAGAGAGAGAAGCCCGTAGGGGCAAAGAAGAAGAGGAGGCGTACATTATCACCTCGCGATTTATTACGAATAAATCGTTACAGGCCTTTGAAAAAGGCACCCCCACTCCGGGCACGCGCGTTCGCGGAAGAATATTAACGAATTGGAAAAATCGGCAATGGCGCGCGGCATCGCCGGAGCTTTCTCGCGCATAACTTTTACGAGTAGGGAAAGAGAGAGAGAGCGCGAGTTCTTCCAGGCTCTCGCGTATCCACCAATCAACTCGCGTATAGAAAATCCCACGCAAGAGCACAAAGGGACTCGGAGACTCTCTCGTCTCTCCACAGTCCGCGGATAAAAAAGGAGGAGGCCCGGTGAGAGTGAGAGAGGAGTAGGGGGGGGGGTCAAGCTCGTAAAACTCGGGCTCTCTCTGTCTCGCGCAATCGATTTTCAATCGGCCACCGCGCGCCTCGTCGGCGACCCATAAAACGCTTCCTGCAGGGCGAGCGTGCTGCGACCTCACCCTCTCTCTGCCCCACCTCTCTCTTCATCTCGTCTGCTGCCGCTGGACAACGTGATTTACGCCTGCGCCGAGGATAGCCGTGCTGGCCGTAGAAAAATAGCCGGCTTTGTGGATATACACATACATTTTGTTTGTTCGCTTTTTTTTCTTGTTCGTTTTGTCGCTTAGTTTGTTTGTGCGCCGGGATCAAATTGCCCGGTGATTCTATTAAAAAAAAAGTTTGTAATTCATGTATACGTACGGAACAGAAAAAGCTGGGCGTACGGAAAACGTCGAGGCTCGTCTGACGTCTTGATTCCGCGTATAGCGATGTCGGGCCCGTTTGTCGGAGCGCTATTAAGCGATTTCTTTATACGTATATCGCCGACGGAGCGTCGTGCGCGATAAATTTCAACCCGCGTGGGAAATAGAAAAATTCGTTTCAGCGGATTAGGTATCCCAATATACATGTGACACATGTAGCGATCGGTTATATTTTTATTGGCTATCACGCGGTTTTGCGTGACGCTGGGAATATTAAAAACATGAGCAGCAGGGCATTCCAACGACAAGCGCGTTCAGGCATTTCAAAAATCTCCCGAAACACGAAAAAAATAAAGAACATCGAGAGATGCGTGCGCACATACACACAGCTGCGCGTGCGTGTGTAGAAGCGCGTGCTCGCGAAAAAGGGCAGCTGTAACGATCTGCTGGAATTTCATTCCGAAGCGATATAACCACCGCCGTAGCCATCGCCTCCCATTCACCCCCCTCCTCCTGCCCCGCTTACTGCACCCTGGCGCTGTCAAAATTTCCAGCGGAGCCAGAGAAGGGAGTTGATGCGGGCAAAACTCGCGGTAGCTGCATTTTAATGCAAATTACCAAGCCCCGCGTACAGCCATGAGGCAGGCGGAGTAGGGCGAAGCGGGGAGGGGGGTAGGAGTGGCAGCTGGCGCGTAGGGCGGTGGTGCACGCTGAGAAAGATTGCTCTGGCGATCGGCGCTGGATCGGCTCCAAGCGTTGTACACACCGACGAAAATTGCCGGGCGCCAGGATCTTTTTTTCTCTCTCTTTTGCTCAAAGTCGTCGCTGCTGCTGCAGTCCGCCTATCTGCCCTTCCGGAACCTCCTGCAACTCTCGCGGCTGATTTTTTCCTCCCTCCACCGTACAACCTCCTCTACGTACAATTTACTTTAAATTCTCGGGCTGTGTCTACTTTGCCAATTTATGACTGGTACGTAAAGGAGAGCGCGAGCACAGCCTGCCCATAGCAGCCCGCAGCTTTTGGCAGGCTCCATCTTCTCCCGCGATTTTCTCCCTTTTCCTCTTTCTACCGTTGTTACGCACCCTATTGTACTTTCTATGGGGGGGGGTGTACAACTTTATTGTCCGCCGCTCAATCTCTGCTACTCCGCAAGTTTACAATTTATTCGGAGGAAAAGAGTATAGGAATTATTAAAAAAAGAAAAGAATCGGTACACACTGTCCCAGGGTACCAAGCCGCACAAAAGTGTATAATATAGCGAAAACTCGAGGGTTGCGGGTACGTAGGAGTGGAGGACGGAAAAGCGAGCTTCCTCTCGGACTCTGGAGGTCGGTAATTTAAAAGCCGTAAAGTAGGGCCTCTCTCTCGCGCTTAGGGAGCACAGGAAAATTGTTCTCTTAACAACTGGCCTCCACGCGCGCGCGCGCGCGCTTTCTCATATCCACGAGAGAACGAGAGCTTTAGAAGCGTATATAGACTGAGGCGCAAGTGGTAGATTGCAGAGAGGGCCCTTTTGCTTTTGCATCTGGTATTACTGTCAATTAAAGGTCGACAACACCGGCACACAGATAAAAAGAGATAGAAATCGGCGAATATAGAGGAAAGGGGAGACAAGTTGTGTAAGCGGCGGCACATTCCAGCACGTCCCTCTCTCTCTCTTTCACACGGGAGAGAGTGTGGGGGGGGAATCGATACGCGATGCTCCCGGATAATGCTTATTACGTAAGAAGCAACGCCTCGTTCGAGGGAGAGAGAGAGGGCTGTAAGTCGATTATAACCGACTAGTTTTGCCACGTGGCAGCAGGGGAATAGATTAAACTGACGCTCTTCCCTGGAAGAGCCGTTGTTTTTTTTTATTCCCTTTGCTAAAGGCCACTTGAGAGAGATCACTGCAGATCGCTAATTCGATCCCGCCGACGCTTTGGCTGGATTGGCGGGGGGGGGGAGGTGGAAGATGTAACTGCGTGTTTTTCAGGAGGGACACTGCTAAGGGAGAGACGGCCGAGTGAGAGAGTGCGATTCGTCTTCGCAGAGTCGGATTATCCGCGATTGGCTTAACTCCAGCACGCGCGACGACGTAAGCAGTGAGTTTATTGCCGCTGGCGCTGGGCCAACGAAATCGCTACTACTACCCTCTGTTTTTTTTCACCGAGACGAGCAGAGATCGACTGCCTTCTCTCTACCTCCCTCTGTCTCCTCTCTCTCGTTCGCTGCTTGTGTCTTTTTTTTTGCGAGATGATGGAGCTAACGACTGAATTTGAATAATTTTATCGGTGTAGGAGGGGAGGAGAGGTTGGATGTTTAGGTATATCATGAGAATTCCGCGTTTTTATGGGAAAGGGAAAGGAGGCGTGGCCGGCCGGCCGGCTGCGCTTAATTTATGCGAGCTTTAATGCAGCCGATTATATTTTTAATAATCGCTGTGTAGTACGCGCTTGTAGTAATGACAGACTGTGTGTGTGTGTGTACGTGTGCGTGTGCTTGTGTGTCGATAACCCGTGGGTGTAGTACGGATTGATGAAAAAATTTAACATGATTATCATGACACGAGTGTATAATGTACACACATACAACCGAGTAGTTGTCTAAGGCTAATGTCGTTCATGCTTTATTTTTCTTTCTGTTCCAGGTACGTATCTATAGCCGATGTGTTTTGTACACCCGCTACAACGCGCGTGTGGGTAACGTATAAGCGCATGCAGATATGGAGCAATTACAGGATCATTTTGCGCGATAAATGACCGAGAGCGCGAGAAATATGTGTCGGCCACAAATTTTGTCGCATGCGCCACTCGAAATTTCCGGCTCTCACCCCACCCCTTCACGAAATAATCCCCACCTACACGTGCCGATGATCTGATTTATTTGCTTTTCGCGAAAAAAAAACCGAAAACCCACTCTCGCGCGCTGTTTCGTTCGTGTGTAAAAGCCTTAAATAACCGCCAACGGTAAACAGGACAAACAATACGTTATTTCCATTTCGCCGCTCTGAAAAAAGGATGGACAAAAAAATAATATAGTAGACGGCGATATCCGGGTATTATCGCGTTTGCAGTAGCTATCAATCTGCAAGGAGTCTTCAATCAGAGAGCGAAGAAGAAAAAGAGTGGGAGGAGGGATCGTCTAGAAAGTCGAACCGCTCAAACTCGAGCTGACGTTCCTTCTCTCCAGGGGGGTCAGAGTTGCACTTGCCTCCATGCAGCCCACCAACGATGCCGACCGACACGCTCTCTCTCTCTCTCTTTCTTTCTCGTCGTGGGTTCCTCGTATTTTTTTTCGGCATTCACTATGGTGTACTTCGAAGGGAGCCAGCTTCCCTCTCTTTCTCTCTTTTGCCGGTGCGCCGGCTACGCCGATTTGCCTTGGCGTTCGCGCTGGACTTTACTGAAAGAAATTCAATTTCGCTCGATAATACCGAGAGAGGCCCCAAGTCCCCCTTTTTTGCATATACATTTTCTTCCGTCAATAAATAGAATTTATGCAGCTCAAGCGTTATAGTTAATAGATAAAGACGTCGACGTTATAATTAAAGACAACACTATACATTGAATTTTTCTTAAATTATAGTTTTTTAAAACTCCTATTTACCCTATAATATAGGCTACACTAGAAAAATAACGATTTTTGCTACTTAGAAAACCGTATGTTCGTTGATAATATCAATTGATAAATGCTACTCTATAATTATTTTTCTTGTAACTCACCACAATGTTGATAGTATTTTTTGCAATGCTCGTCATGAAAAGTAAAAATGTCAAGGAAAACGTCTACTTAAATGATTTTGAAAAATCTTCAAATGACTAAATTGGTGATAATAATTTTTTATCGGTTTAATTTATTGCGGTAAATATTCACATAAAAATTACTCAGGAAAAAATATAAGAAGCTAGTCATTCGACTTTTATGTATTAGTCAAGTTTTAACTTCTCAACATGTCTGCTAAACTTTTCCTCTCAGTTCTGTTGGGCGTAACGTTTGTCTTCGTAAGCAACCAACGAAAATATTTTTACATCAGTTTTGTTTTATAATATTCTTTTTTCTATAAATTTCAAAAATTAATAAATTATCTTTGAATATTCTGATTAAAAAAAAATGTTATGTATAAAATTTTTATTAAGATTCAATATTGCTGTGTAATGATTATTAATCGCAGATTTATATAATTCAAGTTGCTTCAAATTATTTTACATTTTTTTGTGATCAATTTTCTTTCGTTTACTTCACATTATTTTACACGCAGTTTAGAATGATTCTGTTTTATGATCAATGCAATAATTTTTATCGATTATTTTAATTTAGGCATTTAAAAATAAAAATTTTTATCTTAATTTGTAGATTTTTGCCGAAAGATCAGAATCCGATTTAATATGGTTCGCTATTATATATCCGGTGACTAACAGATTCGTGAATATGACAGGAGAAATCATACAGAAAGAAATTACATTAAACAAATTATTTGAAAATGCCGATAACTCTACCAGACAAGAATTTTATGAACTTATAGATGAACTTACGTACGCTGATGACAAGTTTGTAAACATTCCAACGCCCACCCCTGAAAGTTTTCGAGCGAATTATGAGGAAGCTAACGGAGATTTTGATGCAATTAAACAATTAATCTATATAACTATACAAAATTTTACGATGGCAGAAACAGATTTTTACACTGAAGTAGCGGTAATTTTTGGAAAACTTCAAACACTTGTCGATTCTTTACCGGCAAATAATACAAGTAATTAATTTTATACGTGTAATATCACATGTTGAGTGTTACTTTGTATTGATTGGAAAACTATCTAATATAAAACTATTCTTCTGGTCGAAGAATTTTTTTTTTAATACAAACGTTTTGTATCTACCAAGATAAGAGGCAAATCCAAGACGCGCATCGACTAAACAGACAACTAAATGTTACGTGCGTTATTAAATGAATCTCTTATTATACTAAATTTCCAGTAAATATTAGCCAGGCTAATTTCGCCCTGCTCTAATTGGTTTTAGCCGGGTGCACAAACTCGTGCGTTAAAGCAGCAACGCAATTGTATTTACATCTCGGCTTATTCGGGGATAGACGGGGATAAGGGAGGAGAGAGAGAGAGAGAGAGAGACTAAATACATCTGTCTTTGTACGCACACCGCCCGCTTATATATATGCGCATGTATACGCGCGTCTCGAAAATAGCCCCTCCTCTGTACTTACCCACTCTTTGTCCGCCCCCTCCCCCTCTCTTACTTTCCAGACGCACGATTTTCCTCATTAACAGTCTGCGTATGTACCGATCCTATATTTAGCCCCCCACTCCACTCTACCGACTATCCTCCAAGCCACACGTAAATATCGCCCTTTAAACGAATCGATCTTGAAATTTAAAGCTCCTTATCGAGTTTTGGGAAGGAAACTCTCCTCGAGCGTTGACTCTAAATCCTCGGCAAACAGATAACACCTGAGAAACCCCCGATGAACCGTATCGCCGTAAAAGAGAGACGAAAAACACGTGAAAATTTTCATTCCCCTCGCGTTCTACTCCCGAGATAATCTCCGAGGAAAAGAGAAGGGAACGGAACCGCAGCAGCGCCGGCCTAATCCAGCCTCTGTTTATTCAGTTAGAGTGTAGAAGTTTTCCCGACTTATCGGCTGTTTGTATTATTGATAGAGTGAGAAAGTATGCGATGGACGTATACTTTTGTTTGCGCCTGATACGGTGTTTTATTTACACCAGACAGCGTGTCATAGGAATCTTTAAGTATATATATACGGCTATACGTGTATTGTACATGTGGCTTCTCTTCATCTTCTAGGTATTTTAGGAGATGATGGCTCGAGGTGATAACTTGAGAGATCAAATAATGTATTAGCCCGGTATTTGGGACTGCGCTAATTGCACGACTTGCCAGGGTTAGATTAGCCGTAATTAACACGAAAGGCTGGACTGACTTGGAGAACTTTTCGAACGAAGAGATCGTGTGTATGTGTATGTGTGAGTGGAAGCGCATTAGTGAAGGATGTCTTGGGATGTGCGTGAGTGCCGCGTGAATTATGAAGGTAATTACTTTTGATTTCGACAAGTTTTATGGCTCTCATTCATGCGATAGGCGTATATATATGTAACTTCGAAATATCAGGCCGTTAAAGTAATTGGATGAAGATATTTGGTATAGAAAAAAAAAAAGGAAAAAACATCGAGTACGTAAAGGCATATGAGATTGAGTGGAAAACGTTGGTGTAATAAAAGGGAATTATGGACTTTTCGATTGGTAAGGGGATTTAACGCGCAGTTTTCTTTGGGCCTATACGATGTTTTTTTTTTCAAGATGATATCCTTTACGGCTTTTGTAATAACGGCCATTCGCGGGTGAGAACAATACTCGGATAAAGTCGCGGTTTATCCGCGGCGAGACAAAGGAAGAGGATAGTCGACATATTTTACACGGCTATAAATGAAATGCCTCGTATCTTTTTCGAGAAACACACAGCTCTAGGAATGCCGCTTGGAAAGTCAATGGTGTTTGGGGAAAAATGTTGAAAATGTAGGCTCTTTGACTCGCGCAGGTTGATGTGTGTAAGTGTCGGGGATAATGAACTGGTGAAATTTTTATAGATATTTATGCGCGCCTTAGATATTCAAAAATTAATTTTACGATTTTCGAAAACATTTTATTATCAATTAATTTTCCTTTTTTTTTCTCCCTTCAAGTTACAGCGCACATATACTTTATCTGGTTGTGGAATTTTTCGGAAAGTCTACAAAGAAAAATCGTACAAGAGAAAATATAAAACAGCAGTGGCACTCGAAACTAATCGCTTCGTCTAGACAAGTGTCTCTATCGTGTAACAATAAAGTACCATCTTTTTTTTCCGTTCGCCGTAGCTCCTTCTGCTCAATGTCAATGTCAGCGGATCCCACAATATCTCTCACGTACACGTACATATCACCAGGCGCTTATCGTGCAATTTGAAATCTGACATGGGCGAAAAACGATACTCGGAAACTATTAAGCCCGCCCAGTCCGGAATAATCCTCCGTCAGCCGGGCAAATGCAATATTCCAAACGCGGTTCCACTCCGTTTTCCTCATTACCATTACACCAAAGCTCAGTCCCTCCGGCTCATCCCCCTTTTCCTCCCAAAAACCCACGCAGATATACAGAAAATACAAAATAGCCGAGGCAATTAATCACGAGAGAGAGAGCAGAGAGCGCGCGTCTCGGCGAATTACAACGTCGCTGGTAAGATCAAGCGCACGGCGTATCAAGTTGGCAGCGATTTTCCCCAGCAGCCGTTGATCTCTCTCGTCCCCAGAGCATCCCAAATCTCTATATTTTCAGGCGCGCTAGCCTCGCCCAAACAAGCGCGCCTATACGCGTGGAGGCAAATGCGCCTCTCTCGCACACCCATAACCCACACACACAAACACACAGAGTCTCTACCACAAAATAATGAAATTGTAAAAGGAGGGTGAGGGCTCGCGAGCCATAAATAAGCCGAGGCGTCGTAAAGCTCGGAAATAAAGAAATCGTGCGCGGCTGAGCCGGAGCGCGACGAGAGCGAGTTTCTGCTCGGCGTGCGCGCGCGTGCCTTAAAAAAAACAGCGTCAAAAAGAAGAAAGAGAGAGAGAGTGAGCGTGTAGTAGGCATAGTAGGCGCGCAGTAGCCTACACACGCGAGGCAAAGGAAGAGGATTGAAAGAAAAAGAGAGGCGCCGAGCTATTTTCGTATAAACGCACACGTTGTGAGTGCGTACGCGGGGACGTCGGGACGTACAGGGAGAGGGGGGGTACGTAATGACGATCTCTCTCGCGCGCCTAGCCGAGGGAGTTTGTGTAGCAGCTGACGCCCCGGCCCTTTCGCATATATAACCGATCTCCCTCTCTCTCTTTCTCGCGATACTGCCTGCGCGCGTGTACGTCTAAAATTGGTCTTCAAGAGCGCGGCCCCGTTTTCCCTTTCTCTCTTTGCTCTCTCTCTCTCTCTCTCTTTTTCTCTGGCTTTATAAATACGTCCAGCTTTGGGGAACCGCGTCCGATATACGCGCTGTGTGTACCTCTCCTTTTGCCGATATGCTCGGTATACGTGTTGTGTCTCCGATTCGAGTAATTCACGACGGGCATATTCAACGTCTGTACGCGAGAGAGAGGGAGCGAGAAAGATAGCAGCATCCCGATCGTGCGTGTGCGGCAATCAGGGCCGGTGTTTACGAGCGACCTGGCGCTAATCAAATTACAGAGCGGCGCGATCGAACTACGTCCCCTCTGTATAGGCTCTCCCTCTCTCTCCCCCGTGCGTATACGCTAGGCTGCGTGTATATCGATCGACGCTCCCGGCAAAACGGCAGCCGTACCTCTCTCTTGTCTCTCTGCACCTATAGCTATACACTTACGTATAGTGCAGCGCGTATATGGTCCTGTCTGCGCTGCGTTCCGCGACGGGTTTTCGTCGAAAGAAAACAAATTTCAGCCTGTCTCTTATCTGCGGCCGCCGGACAGCTCCCCGAGAGCGAATGCAACGCACACTACCTGGCTTTTCACCGATTTTTCAAATTTATAACGGTTGCACAATAATAGCGCGCGCGTATACACGCCGGCACGGAGATTTGTAACGGAGAGTTCCGTCTGTGCTGAACTACATGGGGGGGATGTAGGGAAAGTGTCCACGGTGTAGCATTATGTAGATCGGTAAGCTGCGAGCAAAAAAAAGCAGGGAGAGAGTAGGTGCGAACGTTCGCTTTGTATACACAAAAAAAAAGAGGAGCGCGGAACGAGTATGGGTTTGCGCGCACGGCTGGTAATTAAGACGCAGAGCCTCCTCCGCACTCTTACCTCCGGCGTACATCATCGCGGAAACTCTTTCCTCCCTCTCTGGCATTGCGCAATCATCTCTGGGTAATTTGCCGTATCCTTATGTGCACGCAAACACAGGTATAAACCTCGGCGCGAACCTCTTGCTTTCTCGCACAAGAGCTGCATATTGGGTAATACCACCGCTCTCGTCGGCGCGTCAAAATCGGCAAACCGCAAAAAAAAAATAATGTATGACTCGCGGCCGCAGGGCAGTTAACGCACCCACGCTCGCTCGCCCCTTAATGACCTCGTTACATATCCCACGAAGATCCCACGCGTAGCCATCTCCCGACGCCTTGGCCAATCGTCTCCACCCCCCCCCCTCCCTTACGTTATCATCTCGTGCCGCGTGCGATTCCGGAGAGTCCCAGTTCTACCTTATCCATCCCTAGGATCTCTCTGGCTGCAATCATTCAATTACCCTCTCTCTTTCTCTTATCAGTGGCATCTCTTAATCTCTCTAAACGCAGCGCGCATTATAAATTATCCAACGAGTCAATTTGTCGGCTGCGTACGCACCTAAGTTTCGTTAGGGAGAAGCAATTTCCGGCACGCGTTTTCATCACTCCCGCGATTCGCTGTATGCCAAGAGAGAGAGAGAGAGAGAGAGAGAGAGAGAGAGAGATGCACTACTCCCTGGCCTCTCCGTCTATATATATAAACCCGAGGCGCATCATGGGTAGACGAGAGTTGTTGGTATGCTAATTGGACAAAGTCAGGGCCTAGCCTCCTGCACAGCTCTTGTAGAAACGTAGAATTAATTAAGTGCCGCCGTTTTTCGAAAAATATGGAAATTTAACGCGCCTGCGCTTATAGCTTCTTCCTATAATAGAAGCTAATTAGTCGGCGATGTAGTCGGCGGTATACGCGTACAATACGTATATATGCTAAGGGAGAAAGAGAGATTGGACAATTTCAAAGTATACATCTCCGTCGGCGGTTAAAAGCCATTGGTCTTAACAGCCTCCCTCCCTCCCGTACACCGTATAGCGGAGCTATGTCAATTAGCCAGTCGTTGAATTTGTCCCATTCGCTCTGTCGGAGATACAACGCGTACTCGGGCGAGTGCTTATCCCCGACCCAGCGAATACCTCGGCGATAATGCCCATTTAATGGTGACCGCGCGCGTATAATAACGAAAGAGCCGATATCTCGAATTCGCGGATTCCTCTATATAAAACATATCCGCAGTCTGGATTTCTCAAGCTATCGATATTCCGCGTCAGATAAGAGACTAAAGCCGGGGGGGCGATGGTTGGCGTTCGCGGGGCACTTTCCTCGGCTGCCTATACACAGCCTCGCCCGCTATGTATGAAAACTCCAGAGAGAGAGAGAAAGAGAGTAGAGCAGAGCAGGCGCGCGCACACTCTCCCACAATTGACATTAAGTGGACGCGGAGGAGCTCCGGGCATTCTTGCCCATCCCGGGAAGTATATCTGCAGGCGGGCGGGCGCGTGTGTACCTTCCTCTCCTCCTTCTCGCTGACTCTCGCCATTTACGGCCGCAGCAGTGTATACACGTTGCCCGTGCATAAACGAAAAGCGCGAATCGCGGCCGCACCGTTACAACCCCCCTGACCCCCCCCCCTCATTCCTCGATTGCCTTCAAAATCGAATAGGGCCTTATAAAGGCTATACTGCGGAAGATCGATTTTCCGGTAGGCCTGCAGCAGCCTCGAAACGTGTAAGCGCGTTAGCCAGACCACACGTCGTATACTCATATACAAGCCATGCAAATTCTCGGCTTTTGGTACAGTTCGACCGTATTACTCCTAGGGTGGAGGGCCGCCGTTCCATTGTCATGGAAATACATCCGCCGAAATTAACGCCTTAGACATATTCTCTCTCTCTCTCTACCGCATGTATATCTACACCCGGAGCGGCTACTTGGCGTCTGGAAGGTGCGCCGGGCGTGTCGGATCGTTAAAGGATTAGTTCCGCGAGAACATCATCTCTCTCTCGTGAGTATGCCATGCCGCTTGTGTGTTACTGCATAGATACACCTACTGTCCGAAGCTAATGTTTAGCCTTAAATAACAACAATAATAGCGGCGGCGGAGGCAAAGGGGTAGGGTAGGGTCGTGTTCTTTATCACTGGTCCCCCTCTCCCCTATACACGCTGGTAATTGCTTGCACTCGTTCGCACTTTATCCGAGATAGCCTAGCTATCCCCCCCATACACACGATTGTCTTCTAATGACCGCCCGAGTGGCCAACGACGAATTAATGACGTCATTAACGGCGCTATATACATATAAAGTGGAGTGCGCCGCCCGAAGCATCCGGGATTTTTCGATGTGGCTATAGAGCAAAGCCACAATGCCAGAGAAAGGTATAAAGTGCGCTATGCGGGGCGCCTCTGTGTCGGCGCGTGTGTGTGAGTAGGGGGACGACGATAGAACGGCCTACATTCTATAATGACGATGAATCTGTAAATTTATCATAAGCTGTTATTCGGATAATGCAAGTAGAAGGAGAGGAAGGCATATACACAATGCCCCCGCGGAATTGCGGCATGTGTAATTGAAATTCGGGCCAATCCAAAGCGCCAATGCGGCAGAGAGAAAGGGGGAGACAGAGAGAGTCAATTGCTAGACCGTATAGTTTAAAAGCGAAGAAGAGTAAGGGTGAGGCTGGGGGGGGGGGTGTAGGGTTGGAGCGCATCGTAAAATAATTCGGGAAAATAAGCGGCGAACGCTCGGATTACAATGCCAAATTGATTTCCCGTAAGCGCGCGGACACTACCCGAACGGAAAACAAATAGGGCTGTAATGGGGCCCACGCATGGGCTCTGCTCACTAAGCCAGGGGCCCCATTACAGCCCTATTTCTTTTCCGTTCGGGTGCGGTGCAGTAGGGCTCTCTATGCTAAGCTCGCATCCAGAGGAAATGGCACTGGGAACAGGTATACGCGTGTACAACGTGGTGCTGCTGCTTCCTGTGCGCTCATTCAGCCGTTTTTTTTTCTTCTCTCCCTCTGACTTTTATTCCGGCGGAATCGCGACTCTCTTTCGAGTGCGGCTAACAAAAGTGTCTATTCGAGGCCGGAAGGCCTATATAGACGTGTGGGAGACACACGGGATGCTTCTATTCTGGCTGTGCACACGAAAATATCGTCTGTTCCGACTTTTTGCCTCGGGATATATGACGTGCCGGTGGAAGAGAAAGAGAGTAGTTGGTACGAGATGGGATTAGGTTTTGTCGAATGGCTGTTGGATGAGGATACTTGTATATACCACGGGATGAACAGGTTTGGAGAAAGGGAGACGCAGTGACGACGCCGTTGAAGGACTACAATAAAAGGTGTGAGAGCCGAGGCTGTAACGGTAAATTTGACGAAAGGAATGAAAGACAGAGAGGGAGCGCGATGAGAAGGCACACCCACTGCTGCTGGCGCACACGCGTCGCTATACTTTTATGCTCCGCATACTTATGCGCGTGGCATCTCTATAAAGCATTGTTCCTGCTGGCCCGAATAACGATATCGGGAAACCGAGATCTCTCTTCTTTCGCGCGTCGAAATTTTCTTTTCGACTTCTGATCTAATTATACCTACACCTCGACTTATCAATCACACATACCTCCAGTGCGTATACTGATGCATATTATCTCTGATTAATGCTGCCGTCTTAAGTACCCAATTTCATACCGAGCATAACGACGATCGACATTATCATCAGGATCAACTTTCCTAAGATTCCTCTCTCTCAAACGAGTGCTATGCATCTCGCTCGAAGCCACATCCGGCTAATAAATCGCATAGAGTCCGCATCTCTAGCATAAATCCTTTGTTCCGCTCAATTTGCGCATCAGTTTTCGCTGCTACGTCCAATCTCCTCCCCCTCGCTCGTTACACACAGGCTCAAACAGTCTGGCAGCTACACACACAGACACACCTCGACCAGCACGTAATTACCACGGCTAAGAGCCGTCTCCGCTTCAAGTCGATATCCATCACTCTCTCTCTCTATGTGGTATAACTTCCGCATCGCGGCAGTTGTCCTCCTCCCGGTTCGCCACCCCCGCCCACGCAGAGGCATTCCTCGGGATGATTAACAACCGCGGCATAAGATTCATTACCATAGTACCCGGCTTTTTCTCCACGCGGCTCTCTCTTTCTCTCGGCGCACATCAAACGAATCCACGTCGGTGTGGAGGGAGTAAACGGCCATTGTCATAGGCGCGCAACGTCGATTGACAGTCCAGTATGCTACCGCGTTCGTGACGTGGAAGGAGGCTGCTTAATTACAAAGCAAGAGAGAGAGAGAGAGAGAGAGAGAGAGAGAGAGAGAGAGAGAGAGCCCATGTGCTACTACTCGTCATTCGAACGACTACTACTGTTGTTTCAGTCTGATTTGCCTGTCGAGATCGACAATAGAAGGAGAGCCTGGCAGGGAGGGGAGGGAGGGCAGGTGGCATGAAAAGTGCGCGCGTGCCCAAGTGGCCGTTATAACGAGCCATTTTGCTGGATAGCCGCGCATAATCGATGCAGTAGCTTATATATATGTGCCGATGCTCGGGCGACAAAGGCGCTCCGCTCCGTTATTAAATAACTCGCATTCACGAGAGAGCGACATAGACAAGGGAATCAGTGCCGCTCCGTCGAGTTTCATATGGATAAAACGGCAAGAGGACAAAAAAAAAGTGTCCGTCTCCTGACGTTTATAAGTCAGAAACGGAGAGAACAGCGGCTGCGCAGTAAGCTTGTGCTTATAGGTATATGAGCAATTACGCGGGATAGCAGCGCGCGACTCTCGCTAATTCGATCTCTTATCGGGTCAGCGTGCAGCCCCTGTGGAATCGCTTGGACTAATCGGCTCGAGGATAATCGACATTAGTGAAAATTAAGTTGACGTATATGTATAGGAGGAGTGTATTGATAAAAAGCGCTACGGGATATGTATTATACACTCGCGTAGGCTCCTTCCCAATTAATTTTACGCTGGTACTTTTGGGTCTTCGACCCCGCGACTGCTGCTGCTGCTGCTGTGCCTCTCGACAGCGTTAGAAGGAGTAGAGAGAGTGACGTGAGTGGGCAAACAGGCCCTCGGTCCTCTCCATACTTCGCCCACGTCTATGTATGCTCTCTGAAGAGAGAGAGAGAGAGAGAGAGAGAGAGAGAGAGAGAGAGAGAGCGCATATATACGCGAGGCGCACCGGGGGAGAGAGAGAGCAGCGCATGGAGTGTGTAACGTTTGCATTGTGTGCTCTACGGAGCACTTGCATCCTTGTACGTCGGAGCGGAGAGAGCGATTAAATGAACAGTGTGTGGAAATAGCCACTTCCGGGAGTGTCTCGCTAATTTTTCAAAGCTACGCACGACTGTTTGATATATAAAAGATCGGCGGCGCAGCGATCGGTATGCGCGTTATTCGCATATCTATATCGGCGATGAGACGGGCTTCGGTACAAGGAGATTACCGGAAGGAGAGCGACATATGCCCCGCGAGATTCGTAATCCCGGACGCGGCCGTAGACCGCAGCGGAAGTCAGCCGGGCTGTGTCGGTTTCCGATCCGCCGATTTGCTCTGTGTATATACGCGTGTTGTATGTGTGGCGGGAGCTTACAGTCGCTCTCTCGTTGGCTGCGACTGGAATGCGCGCGCGCGGCAGTACGAACGAGAGATTAATCTCTGGGCCCTCGACGTCTGCCGCGCACGTCGCGAGAGAGAGAGAGAGAGAGAGAGATGTGCATGATCTCCGCGCGTAAATATTGATAACCGGTATGATTTACAGAGCGATTGTATGCCCGTGACGCTTACTCGTTATATATGTACACCCCCCATTTCCATCAACTAATACAGCAAATGACAATTGCAGCCTGAATATCCTTGGGCTCGTCGGGGAACAAAAGTCGGGGCATTTCGGATGAGAAGAACCTTTAACTTCCGGAAGCTACAGTCAAAGGAAAGGGATGCGGCGGTCGGTACACAGAGGAGTGTATAGCGTATCCGTGCAATTACACAAACGCTCCCGACCGCGCCCGTAAACGCTGCGCGAGCATCGAAAAAAAAGCTGCGATAAAGGAAGCGATACTTTTCTCACGGGGTTCAAGGCAACAAAGGTACGAGGGGGAGGGGGAGAAGAGAGAACCAGCAGGAGTGTATCTCTCGTAGAAGAGAGAAAAAAAATAGACGAGAGGAAAAGAAGGGAAGTCAAGCTGATAATATCGTTCGCGCGCGCGGGATAAGTTCCGAGTCTCTCGCGCCGCCACCGCCGCCGCGCACTAATGCCTCTCTCGTATAAAGGGATGTTTTATTCATCCGCGCTAGCCGAGAGAGAGAGGCAGAACACGCTGCCCGGGCGAAATGGAGAAAGACGGGTAGGGGTGTGGGTTATAAATGAAATTACCACACGGCAGCCGGTTTTTTACGCGTATAACAACCAACAGACCTCCCCCCCCCCACCCACTGTCTATATTTTCTCTCTCTGGGTCTTATCGGGAAAACAAAACAAATATACTAATGTACAGTACTGGTAACCTCCACTTGGCGTATATGAGGGTTCGTGTTTATAGAGAGGGGGGGGGGCAAAGGAATGCGATTCGAATCTCTGATATATATACGCTCTCTGGCAACGAGATTAATGAAGTTCTCAATATCCAATTCGGTCTCGATTATAACGACACACATATCCTCTCTCCATACACATACGCGTATTACACGTGTATATGCCCGCAGCACAATATAAGATTAACCGTAACCCCGCAAAGGCCTGTGTGTTATGTGAACGAAAATCGTGTTTACATTGGAAAATCATCGGCGCTCGGTTGCTCTTTGTTAAAAAGGAAGAAAAAAGTAAAAGAAAGGCCAGTTCAAGAGCAGAACTGTTCTCCCGCGAGTTGTAGTCGAACGTTAGCGTATACTCTCTCTCTCTCGCGCGCAACGTGACTGGTTTATGTAAATAAAGCAAGACCCCTGTAGCTGATATACATGACGGCTGTAGAAAGAGAGGGTGGGAGGGAAAACGAAAGAGAGAGAGATATGGCAGAACTGCCACTCTCTCTCTCTCTCTCTCTCTCTCTCTCTGTCTCTCGCGTATGTATATACGAAGCCCGGTAGATCCGTCATTTATTTATACGCGTATACGCTAGGCAGGTCTGATTTACGAGGCGAGTCGCGAGGCGTAAAAGTACAGGCTCTCTCTCCCTGCGTATATACGCACTCTCGCTACTGTAGCCCTATGCGCGCGTGTGCCTAGAGGTGCAACACCTCTCTCCCTTCGAGTACGTAGGCAAGCTTGCTAATGCGGCTGCGAGAAGCTTTCCACGTGAGCGCACTTCTTTTTGCGCATATTTGCGAGTATCGATAACGAGAACCCTTTTGCCCCTATGCCCCCATCAACGTCATTTCAAGCTTTATTATTACTATACGTCTGTGTATACATTCTGATTTATCGCCCGTTCCAGATAATCGCACCCGGAATAGGCGCGCAAGTTTAGCCAATTTTATTTTATACACTTTCCGTTGCCCTCCAAATCCAGCGAGAGAGCACTCTCTCGTTCCAAACAATCGCGCGAATTACCGGGAAACGTTGAAATTTTCATAGCAGCCCGCGAACTACCGTGGTAGCCTACGATAACGCGTTATTCGCGCGCGCACGGAACGTAGGCGAAGTCAAATGTGACGCCCCGCTCTCTCGGCGTAAGTTTTCAAAGCTGAGAGAGAGAGAGAGAGAGAGAGAGAGAGAGAGACTGTGCGCGTTGCTGGGTTATACGTATATACGTATATTTTCGAGCTTGGTATATAAGAGCTTGTGATTCAAAGTCGAGGGAGAGAGAGCCGTTTTCCCTATACATATGTATATATACATTATACATGTCGTAATTTTGCTCGTATTTCTGAATTATTTACCGCACCGATATGGCGCCTCTTCTCCCGACGCTTCTTATTATACAGTCTCTCTCTTTCTCTCTTTGCGTCGCTCTCTATTCATACCGATATTTGAAAAGGAGTGTAAAAACGAGGAGGGGGGGCGGAGGAGAAAAACGGCTCGCGAAACAAGCGTATAAGAACTACTTTTGCACAGCATCTCGGCTCCATGTCGTTTGTTATTCATCCATGAATTTCTTGGTACAGGTCGTTTAAATAAAACCTCTCGTTCTACACATACGTATATACAGCCTTTTGCTCTGGAGCTTCGAAAGCTCCTCTCTCTCTCTGCCTCTCGCTTGGTCCCAGCCAAAAGTGTCTGGAAAGCGCCGAGGAATCGGTGGCAATAAACCAAAAAGCATCTCTCGCCTGAGCATATAGGCCGTTCTCGTTCAGCGTGAGAAACGATCCCGAAATGTTGCGCACAGAGAGAGGTCCATCGGCAGGGGCTGCACTTGTACATATCCCGCTGAGCGGCAGTTCGAACTCGCGCGCGCGCGCGTGGGGGGTTGGGATCGAAGGAGAGAGAGAGAGAGATATCGGTACGGGATAAGGATAGATGCCTGTGTACCGGTCGTTTCTGAGCGGTGCATCCTCCTCTCTATCATATCCTATCTCTGGCCGTGTGTCTGTGTGTGTGTGTGTCGGCGAGAGAGAAGAGCAGTCGCAGCTTCGTAACCTAGATTTACGAGCTTTCTAGACGTCTGTCTGGCTCTCAAAAACAGAGCGCGCCGACTGCGAGCGACGATAAGCCAGTATTCAAGTGGCGAGACGTAACGCTCTTTTGAAGGAGAGAGAGATCGGGACACGGGATAAGCTCTGCCACCGTGTAAAGGACGAGCCGATGAGGAGGGGAAGGAAAAGGGAAGCGAGTATCTGTGCGTTGTTGAAAGACGGAAATTTTAGCGTCGCTCGGTATGTGTGCTCGCACTTGTTGTGACCGCGTGTTGGACAGTGTCAAAAAGGCAAAGATGAGAAGCAGAGAGTTTAAAGCTCGCTGCCCGAGCAAGATATACACAGCTGAGAAAGAGAGCCGCGTGCGCGGGAGAGAAAACCGAAGGAAACAGGAGAAGCTTAGAGACGAGAGGGAAACGGGGGGCTGTGCGCGTGTGTATAGGGTGTACACGCGGTGTGCGCTGAGCGTTGAAATTGAAAAACGAGGCTCTGTGCGTATATAACGCGCGCGCGGGTAAGCCGCGAGAAAAAGAGAGAGAGAGAGAGGGCCGCACAAGTCACCCGACACTTCCGCGTTTACGTGGCTACACGGGCGCGCGGTTATGGTGTACATAGGAGCAGCCGCAGACCAACTATACAGCAAGACCCATAAGACGGAGAAAGAGGGACGTGTATATATAGATGACGCAGAGAGTCGCGGCCAACTGTTCATTGATACAGCGCGAGTAGAGAGGCTTTGTGAATCTCAGCTGGTACACGTCTGCACTGACCCTCCCGCTGCACCCACACACGCTCTGTCTCCCTCGCACACAATCAATGAATGAGAGTCTTTGAGACGGAATCTGTCGTCGCTGCTGCTGTGCATCTCTCTCGTCGTTATCCGGAAGTTTCGAGGCGTAGTCAGAACTGTAATTACGAGGAAGGATGAAACCGGGCGTCGCCGAGAGAGAGACTGAAGCATTCGGATGAAGAGCAATTGTCGAGCGTTAAAAGAGCACAGTGGTCGCTGCAGCCGCGATAATTGAAGAAGCCCCTCTTCGCACGGGCACACAACGCACTGTATAGGTTTGGCTCGCGTCACACAAACACAGCCAGAGAGGCGAAGAAGTCAATTGAGTCTCTCGAAGTTAAATAAGCCGGAATAGAGCCCTAGCCCCTGAACAAAGCCCGCATACACGAGCGTATACCCATACCCCCCTTTCATCCTTCCTACTTTTTTTTCATCTCCTTTCCTTTCGTCTCTCGCTAGATTTTTCTCTCTGCGTTTGGCACGCGCGTTTGTAGAGACACACGCGGTGTCTTGCTCGTCAAGCTTTTCCTCTCGTGCATCATCGCTGTGGAAGAAAGGCTGAGAGAAAGAGCCCAGCCAAAGGACATGAGCTGTGCTCTGGCGGCTTTCTCGGCAAAAAAAGGTTGACGCGACGGCTGGGGGAGGAAGTCGGTTTTTGCGCGCTTGACCAACAGCCGCAAGTTCACTTGGCAAGTCACTCGCGCACAAAAGGATTCAATCTACGCGTCCTGGCAAGCGTTTGCGCGCTCTTCTCGCTTCTGCAGCACTGCTGTTGCTGCTATGCGCTCGAACTTTCCGCATCGATTTCTCACCGGATTTTCTTATTTGCAAAAGGAGAGATACTATCGCGCGCTTGATTGTCTGGATTTTCGACGATTAATTTTGGGAATTGTGAAAAGGAAACAATTTTATCCGTGGACGTTTTTTTTTCAAGATGTATGTGTGCATCGATAAGCAGCCGAGCTAAATCCTTTTGTGCAACGATGACAATACGTACGCACCCGACAATGCGAGATTGTACGAATAATAGGGGGAGGGTGTATACGTGTATACATATACAAATGATGTGTACAGGACGAAAAGCAATATTCCCAGGATTAATCATTTTACTTGCTTGTCCGTCGCAACCTGTGCGCACGTATGTGTGGCTTTCCATGCAAGTATAGAGAGAAGTGTTTGCCTTTCTTATCGGCGTGATCCACCGTCGTATATCACTCCGCGACTCCCATATAAGCCACACGCGCTTTTTATTACGTTTCAAACGTGTCTACACGCGTATATGCGCGAGCGCGGAAAGTCGCCGCGGCCGCGCGACATCGATACTCCCCTTTTTTATTACATCTTTTATTTTCGCTCGGACACAAGTCGCCTCCCTGTACTCGGCTTATAATTACCGCTGCTCCATCATCCACCCGGCGCCTATAAATTTATCCGCGAGTATAAGCCTCGCGAAATGCTACACCGCGATTTAACCCCTTCTCTCTCCAAACGCATCGTTTTCGAATAAAAACAAAAGAGAAAAGAGAAAAGAATCAACCCAATACCTAATTGAATACGTCCAGTGTCCATTATAATATAATCTATCGACGTTGAAAAATTTGAAAAACAATTCGATCGCGATAAAGACGCTGTGTATATAGAAGACACGTCGGAGGAGGAGGGTCGCACTCGATCACGGTCATCTAGTTAGTCGGCTGTAGCGGAAAAGCTCGAGCGCCGCTGACCGACGTGTTTTATCGTGGCTCGATCATCCGAGAGCATCTCTCTCTCTCTCTCTCTCTCCCAGTCACTCTTTCTCTCAACGATAACCATCCGCTTTTCCAAGCGCGACACTCGAAAACTCTCTGGTCGCACAAGTTCGTCGCGAGATAAGGCCGCAAGCTTTGTTCCTAGCCTGCGGGGCCGCCGTCGCTGCGGATAAAACTTTGCCGCCTGCTTTATCGTGCACCCTTTCGCTATTGATATATATAACGAGGGAATTGATAAAAAATTATTGCTTTTTCGTATTATTAATAAAAATAAAACACGCAGGGGGACTTTTTCGAGTTTGATGCTCTTTGATGTATGACTATGTTTTATCCTGCTCGTCGTTTATTTTTCATTGCTTGATTGATCGGGGGGATATTCCGATCGCAACGAGACGAATTGGTTTTTAAACGCCGGGACAGGGCTGCATTAAAACCTGTCCCGTCTTTTGTAAACTTAATTAGAATAAATTAGAGAAATTAATAAAAATAACGCAAAATACACGCCCATACAGACGTACGCAACTTCAATGAATATAAATTACAATACAATGACGGATAATAAAACATTATACAGTCCGTCTAGAGGCGCGCGTGTCGGTATTACGGCCGTAGCCACGAAAATTTGATTACTCATTGTTGAAAATTGCCTTTTAGCTTGATTCACCTATCAAGAGGTCCATACTCACATTTTCGACCGAATATATCCTATAGCCGCGTACACGTATACGCTATTGTGCTCGTCACGCGCGCGCACGGCCCTCTGACTCCGAAAGCTTTATTTTCTTCTCGCCTTTGGTACATAAAAGAAATACGAGTAAACGGATGATTGTCGATCAGTCGTCGATTCCACATCTCGCTCTTGTAAGCTGCGGCCTCGACACAATACATGATTTGCACTTTGAAATTTATGTATAGAATGGAATTCTATTGTCTATTCCGATATATTCGTTTAAACCAAAGTTTGTTTTGTTTGATGCAGCAGAGATAATTGCCTCGCAATTAAAATGTGTACGATTTTTATTTTTCTGGCCGGTCGTTTTGAAACGATGGATTTTATGCACGAAAAAAAGGGGCAACGAAACAAAAAGCAGACTTGGCAACGAAAATCCGTCGACTATTCGTATTAATTACACAAAGACTATACACATCCGCGCCCTATACCGTCACGCACAACCAGCCGCGGCTAAAACTCTCGTCACGCAACTGCGATCGTGCAAGAAACTGAGAAATGAAAAAAAAAAGAAATATATCCAAAAGCTATAACCGTAAACGGAAACCTTAAAAAAAAATCAAATCAACGCTCGCTTCCGAAACCAAATAACGATTTTTTTCTTTTCAAGACACAACAGGCGCCAGTTAACACTCACCAACTCACGCACACACGTCATTCTTTAAAAAAAAAAAAAATCAAATCAGAACAAGGTAGAGTGGAAGCGTGTCGACAGGGTCCGTTGGTCGCTTAACTAGCAATACCAATTGGGAATCTAATTACGAGAGCAGCGTTAATTCGCCCACGTCGGTCAAAGTCGTCTCTCCACTCTCCCGTCCGCGTCAGCGTATAAGGACAGCAGCGCATATACACACGTACGCCTAGGCCATGGCTCCAGGTCGATTAGCGCGAGAATATGTAACGAGAGCGCTAACGACGTTATCGATTAGCTAATTTCCCTTGGACGCGTCCAGAGCCGACGAGAGATTGATTTTGAAAAAGCTCTAGTCCCCCTATAGTGCTTTAGAATCGGTGGGAAAAGAGACATTTGTTTATGTATACGTTTACGCGCATAGGCCTTAGGGTAAAAGCTCTGGCTCGCTCGAGCTTCTAATAAGCGAAACTGACGCGCGCTTGGTAAAACGGCGGGCGTGTCTCGGTCTACAGCCTAATGGGCCGCGATTCTTCGCGATTGAACAACCGTTAGAAAGAGAGAACGAAGCAGGGGGGGGAGAGGGAAGGTGGCGGAGGAGGAACGAAGTCGAGGCTCGAGCGCTAATCAGATAACCGCATAGGTTGGCCGGGCGAGAAAATGGCTCTCGGGGGAGAGAGAGAGGAATCGGACACGCCGCGGTCACGTAAGCCTCCGGGATAAAAGTGTAGCAGCGACGGCGGCGGCAGAGTGTACGAGAGAGAGAGACACACACAATTCTAGACTTCGCGAGAGCAGTCATTATCCGAGAGCTCCTGCTCCTGAGGTTATGTGTGTGTGTGTATACGTGAATAGGTAAGTCGCGCGGGAAGAGCGGCAGTGGAGCGCGCAAGTTTAGCGAGTGTGTATAGAGGATAGACGCCGAGGACATACATATCGGTAGGGCACGATTATGGTCAGCTGCGGGACTGACTGGTCGCCCGGGCGACAGACTGATAGATAAAATCGGCCAAGCGCTCTGTATTTCTCTTTCGCGCGCCTATATACTGCGCCGGCCAAGGGAGAAAGAGAGCCAGCCAGAGACTGCGGCGTCATAAAGAGGCGCACAATCGGCTTCGTATAAGACGTTGTCTCTTTGTTGGGCCTAGGCCTGGTAGCTGCTCTACAGGCTGTATAAATCAAATAGCTTATACAATACCCGCGGATCTTTCTCTCTTTCTCCTTCTTTCTCTCTCTGTTTTTGCACGGATAGAAAGAGAGAGAGAGAGAGATTTGATATTTTCGCGGTTGTATAAATACGTATGACTACCATTGTTCCGTCTTTATCCGCGGCCGACCTATAAGTCGGTCTATGTCGGTGTACGTGTTTCTAGGAATATATACAAAATCGAAACTTCGTCATGTATACATATAGAAACGTGCGTGTACCAATATGCTACTCCCGCGTTCTAAAAATCCACTCTCTCCCTCCCCCTCATTTCTCCCTCTCCCTCTCAAGCAAAAGACATAAAAAAATCAGTCTACACAAGACTAAAAGGCACCCGAGGGTAATAAAAATCTCAAGGCGCGTCGTAAAAACACCTCTCCTTTTTTCTCTTTCACTCTCTCGTGCGCGCACACTTGAGATTTCGGCGCGTGTATAGCGCCGTATAATACATTATTAATAATAGCACACGCACGAAACGTCTACGCGCGTGCTCTCGATTTCCAACACCATCGGACTCTCTGCCATACGCGCGCACTAGCGCCAACGATATCCGTCATCCAGGCCCGTTCGCACGTTCACAATGGGAATAGGTATATACCGAGTTTATGGCCATCACTCGCGCGCAAGAGAGAGAGAAAGAGAACACACACCCCTCGGCTCGTTCCAACTGGCCTACAATGCATTGCGATCGTACTGATCACTCCCCAGCTCCGTTCGTCTTTTCCCTAGGCAGCCGTCCTTGGAAACCCTTCGCCCGGAAATTAAGGGCTTTCCTCGAAAACGCGGATGCCGGGAGGGGAGGAAGGCAGATGGTCCGGTTTATAAAGCGATTGGCTTTTGTCTGCAGCAGACAACACTCGGTGCTGCGTATGATTTTTCCTTCGATATTTATGGAAGAAAGAAAGGACCTTGAAAAGCCGTTGTGTTCTATATGGTTGGAAAGTCAAAAAAACGCGAAATTGAGGTTATGTTTTGATTAGAATTGAGGCTTGGACTATAAAAGCAATGAAAATTAAGTAGTACGCAGGGTCAAGGTTTTGGCCAAAAAAGAGAGGGAAAAAGAAAAAAGGCCGCGTGTACGGGGATAAGACTCGGTATACATATTCGGCGAATCGGACGATAACGAGCGCCACCTACGTCGTCGCCGGGCACGCGTGAATCTTGATAAGCGCGAGAGAATACGAAAGGGGAGGTATTGCTTTTCCTGTAGGCCTCCTCCTTTCATTGGAAGATCGCGAAGAGGCCTTGCGTGGAATTCGCATTATGCGTGTTGCCAGAGAGAGAGAGAGAGACAGAGGGAGTATGTGTACGGATAGGCTCGTATATATTTTATCGTTCGGATGATATAGCTACGCTCGCAAGCTTAATTGAAAGGGTACGTAGCTCGGGCGATTATTGCTGATTGTTGTGCGCCCGATGATATGTTGCCGGTGGCTCTTCGCTTAGTTATCCCTGCGCGGCTCTATGCGTTGCAATTATTCATGGCATTGCGCGGAATTTTCATTTCATTTTTCCGATAATAATATAAATACGAAATGGCTTTATCTCTAGCTGCACCTAAAAATCTCGATTCCATGAAAAAAATAATAACGATCGACCTACTCTAATAAAAAAATAAAATGTGGGTTCGTAATAAAAAACCCACTAAAATTTCCCCTTGCTCGAAACGAAACAATAAGTTCACAAAATAATCTGCGGTCTCGTCCACATGCCATCTCTCTTGCCCTCAAGCCGCAAAGTGCATTATTCCTTCTAATTAGCAGTAAAATTTCACCGGTGATAAAACTTTTCACGCCCCCCTCCCTTAACCCACTCTCCATTCAACCTGAATAAGAAACCTACAAGAAAAGAAAGCAACAAAGAAAATATCGTCAACAGCCTCCGAATTGCATCAATTCGAATGCCTGAATGCACAGATCAAGCGGCTTGTTAATAACATTTTTTAAAAAAATTATTCTCCAAGCGTAGTCTTAGCAAGACCCACAGACGCACATAGGTATCCAGCTTTAACGATCTCCCCCAAAAACCATGAGAACGACAGTTTTACGAGTCTCGAGACCGCGAGAGCGCAGGGATAAAAGAATTAAAGAAAAGACCAGAGGACCAGGAAGGAATGCGGTAACACACTGACTTGACTCTCTCTCTCGGGCTCTCTGAAACACCAAATAAAATAAAAAAAAAAGGGGGAGAGAGCAAGTCTCACAGTCAGTCTCCGAGAATCTAATCTCGCGACGTGACTCCCCGAGTACATACACACAGACGAGACGCCATCCGTTGCGGCGGATTGTTGTTTGCTCCGGACAAAGTTTAAACGTTTATCGAGAGCCTGTGTACAGCCACGTAGTCGTCGTCGGCGAGAGAACGAGTCCGAGGAAGAGAGTGCAAATATAGGCGCGGGTCTGGCATAACGTCGGCCGGGCCTTAAAGGCCGGCTTTCATTGTTTCAAGCGCGCCAAGTATAAAAGTAGAAGAAAAGGTGAAGGAGAGAAAGAGAGCGAGCCCGAGGGAATGGGGGGGAGGCCGAGGTAATGTTCGGGATAAAAACGCCGAAAGGGCAAGAGCGCAGCGGCTGTGGCGTTTTATGCGCACACGGCCCGAGAGACACCGACTTTTATATGGTAACCGTGCTTTTCTAAGCGCTAACACACGAGCTTAGGATATATTATCTAGGCGCATATATACGCGACCGCCTGCTGTGCGTCTACTCTCTCTTGCACCCCTTTTCAATGTCAGCCATATATACATGTCTATGTGTGTGTGTATAATGCACAGCAGGTATGGGCCAAACTCTCGCGGTCTAGCTAACCTTTGGGCTCATTGTCGTAAAAACAATAAACGCCGGATTCTCTGGGGGGGAACGCGCGAGCGAGGGAGTATGTGTACAAAAGAGGGGGTAAGAATAATCGCGCCGGTAAAGTCAGAGAAGGGGTCGGGAACATAGGCGAATCGAAACCACAAGACTTCGAGAGAGAGAGAGAGCTTTACAAAGAGAGCCGGTCGCTCTCGCGAGCAGAAGACTCTTCTTTCTCTCGCTTATATACTCTCGCACACTTGCCATTCACCTTCGGAGTCCTCCTCCTCCGTTGTGCCCTTGGTGCACTTACTCTCGCTTGGACTTGCCTCCCTCTCGCGCGCGTGTGGCCTTGACTCGTAACTCTCCCGCGTGCACTTCGCGTCTCTCTCTTGCGAGTGTGTCTGTAAAAACCCACCCAGAGAGCAGAAGAGATCGAGCGCGCTCTCTTTTCTCCGTATAGCTTTACGCTGGTGTGTGCGAGTCGGTATCAAAGGCGATTTTCAGACACGCTCGGCTAACCCATTAACCCTCTCTCCTCCTCTAGACCCTTTTTCATAGTACGCCGAGCGTGCCGTATCCTTGCGGTGTACACGGATACGTTAGTGTACACACGCGGGGAGATCCACAAAAAAAAAAGAGAGAGAGAAAAGCTTCATGCTCCAACGCCGCGAGGTCCTTTGCCATGGATGTAGACTGGCGGTGTATCGGATTCGCGGTCGCTCGACTTATATACGCTTACGCGCTTTCCACGCGCGTCTTTCGAGTCTCAAAGAACCGTCATCCGGGCTGTTATACGGTAACTCCGTGGCTTGACATCTGACGTTTGCCTTTTTCGAATATGGGGCTAACCTAATCTTGAAAGTTCGAATGTTCTACCGTGCGGAAACTCGCGAAATGTTGTGTATTTAACGATGTGGTCCGAAAAGCAAGCCATAACTATATTGGCGGTGGTGTATTATGGTTGTGTATAAACGCTGAGTGGAGAAAAGCATATCAGCGGAATTGCGGAAGCCGGTTGAGGAACCGGAATAATAGGGATTTACGAGCTGGCTCCGCCTACGCTTGGGAGAGAGAAACGCGAAGGAATTGCGGGATTACGCCATCCTGGGACGTTTTGTACGACGCCGATTAAGAGGTTGACATTTGCTCCCGTTGTCCCCGGGCTGTATGGAAAATAAGTGAGAAAAAGTGTGGACGGCGGAGAGACAGTGTGTGATGGCGTGTAATATGCGGGAGAGGCGAAAAAGCTGGGTGCGGATGAGGGTTGAATATTACGATTATGTGTCTGTTTCTTTCATTGCTCTATTTTCTTGATAATAAAATCAAACAATATTATATAGAGAATAATATAACAACGAAACTCATAGTCGCTTGTTCTCTGTGTCCCCAGCCGAGTCGGACATCTGCACGTTCGCCCTGAGGACGGAGCACTTCAAGCTGGCAAGCTCGCCGTCCCGATGTCTCTTCACCCTGGACACGCGGCCGAAGGCCCTGAGGCAGCTGTACGAGGCGGCTGCGGCGGTCGCGGTGAGGAGCCTCGACTCGCTGCGCCGCGACAGGGACGCGACGAGCTCCATCGACATGTTCATGTGCACGCCGATACTCGGCAAGCGCAGACGCGACCACAGCCTTGACATCGAGTCTCGAGTAGTGAGTATTACCCCCTCCTCTCTTACCTCATGCCTATACTCTATTTTATCGGTATGCTGCATTGTTCGGAAAAGTACCTATTCGAAGGCCGCTTTGGAGTATGCGTTCATAACTTATACTCCCCCCCTCTCTCTCTCTCGTTACGTTGCGTAATTGGATTTCGCCTGATGATCTTGCTACAAGGCCAGTTGCCGAGATGAGCTTCTCGGAAGAGGCGCGCGTAGTCCCTCGGGCCATGCAACGATCATCATCCGCGCGGCCTCTCGAATTAACATAGCGCGCTAATCAATCAGTATATACAGCGATGGGAGGGCTCGTGGGGGTGGGGGATAGGGTTAACTGCAAAGCCGGAACATTAAGGACCAGGCACGCAAATATCCGATTGATCAGTTTTCTTCTTCTTTCTCACCCGAGAGCAAGTAATCCCTAATCCCGGGCGAAAGAACCCCTGGGAGATTTCTGAAAAACAGGTGTACACGGTCGGAGGGAAAGGACCTTTAAGGCTTATCGATCCCCTCATCCCATCTTCTTTTTTTTTTGCTCATTCTTTCATTTACCGAGCACTCGATTCTTTACACCCTCGTTATCTCCTCCCCGCGCGAAAGGAAAGTATATAAGAGAGAGAGAGAGAGCGAGTTTGCTCTTGCTCTTTTTCCCGGGGATCTACTCGTTGTCTTAACTCTTCCTTTTCAATTCCCCGTCCGTTTAGAGCTGGCTTTCGAGTGCCTACTTAAAATTTAAGCGCCATGGGAAAGCGTTTTCGCGCCCGAGTACGTGCTTCTTCGGTTTTTTTTTGTCTGTTCCTTTTGCTTTTTTTGGTTCGACTAAGAAAATAAAAAGGCGTTAAGAGCGAACGAACGCGGTGTATTAACGGCCATCCGTACGATTACGTACTTTAGCGTTGTATATTTCAAGAGAGCTTAAAGCCCGGCAAGCGAGTAAAGCGGGGAGGGGGGGGGTGAGGCTTTATTAAAATTAGAATTGATCGTCGTTTATGTTTTGTCGGTGCACTGGTAGGGAGGGAGGGGTAGTATATACGATTTCTCGGTAAACGCGCCGCAGCGATATATACGCCGCTAAGCGGAATTGTAAGGAGGTTGTATTATTGACCGTACAATAATGTGAGGGAAAGGCCGCGTTAAGTGCGAGGGTTAACGACACAGGCGTAATACGCGAATCCACGCCGTCTGCCTATTCCGCGGGGAAAAAGTGTAAGCGCGGCATGTTTATTCGCCGAGATTAAATAATACCGCTTGGACTGTGCTATATATCGATGTACGCGGGGAATGTATAAATTGACCAATCGATTACGGCATCCGATTGGCGTACGAGTATATTTCATAAGCGATTATACTTCCAGGAATTTATCAACTGTTTTTATTCTTCATCTGCATAAGAAGCGAAATGAAAAAAAGGGATCGAATAGTCATCGTGAAATTCGGAAAAAAAATCTCTCTTTTCATTCATTACCGTTTAATTATAGCCTACAGATGTATCATCGAATAAGTATCGGGGGCTTTAATTAGCCTCCTTTTTATCGGTGAAAAAAACTAAAGCAGAAAACCAGTCTTTGCCTAGCTTACGGAACGTGTATACGTATTGGCAGCAGCGTCGTTCTCCCTGTCGTCATGAAAAATCTGAATAAAATCGATGGCAGATTAATCGTTATGCTCGAGTAACATGTACGCGTATAGACGTTCATTGATTCAATTAGGAACTGTTTGTCTGCCATTATCATTCGGTTCTCTCTTTCTCTCTCTCGATTGACTATCGATTGCGAAAACAAAGCGGAGACTCGGGTTTTGCAAGTCGGTGCTCTTCTCTCGGTACATGAAAATCCCTTTATCCCGATGTTCTGGGCTACATTCTTCGTTTTGTAATTAAATCGTATTTAGCTCATGCATAAGTGCATTCCTGAGCTTTAAAAAAAGAAAAAAACGAAATCCGTGCTTATTATTCACAATTACCGATCTCAGCTCCGACGAAGAGGAAAGGAATTTTGCAATAGCCCAATTATATTTTTCTCACTCGGCGTTCGTTCGGAAAGTGAAAAAGATGAAATTATTAACAAACCACATCTCATACGTATATACGTATGTATACGTACAACAAGAGATCATCGCTAACCCGGGTCGACAGCTCTCCGAAGGCCACCTCATTTTTCATTTAAACTCCCGCAAAAAACCGAAGTAAAAAAGCACACTCCCTCGCCACCACCACCACCTCCTCCTCCACCATTAAAAAAAAAAAAAAAAAAAAAATAAGACGGCACACGACGATTGTTGACAAACAAACATGAGTCAGAGTCGACTTTCCAACGTAAACATCGGAGTATACGTACGCGTATATACATGCAGGCGCAGGTATAGTACAGCAGCACAGGATCAGCAGGAGCGAAAAGAGAGAGAGAGAGAGAGAGAGAGAGAGGATGAGAGGCTGTATATATATACACCTCTCTCTCTCTCTCTCTCTCTCTCTCTCTCTCTCTCTCTCTCTCTCTCTCTCTTTCGGAGGCAGAGAAAAATCTGGCAACGCTGGAATTCCACCCACTCTCTCTTTCTCTCTTCTCCTCGGCGTCTCTCCCGTCGGCTCTCCGGGGCCTTATAGCACAAGGCTCTCTCGCTCGGATGCCCAAGCGACGTGGTGGGCCTCTCTGCCCTACGTACACTCTCTCTCTCTTTCTATCCCAGCCGTTTGTAACGGGTGATCCGAACATTCCGAACGCCTTTTCTCTCTCTCTCCTTACTCTGTTGCCGGAGGCTCTGTGTGGCGCTTCTTCTTCTTCTTCTTACTTTTGTTCTCCATATCCCTACAGGCCCACTATTTTCTTTCTCGCTTTGCTCGTGAAAAGCGTACAGAGCGATTTTCAGCCCAAGTTCTCTCTCTCATCAAATTCCTATAAATGTAGGTGAGAGAGCTGATCTCGCTTACGACTAACCGATTTTGATTTTAATTTTCGTAATCAGCGTCGCGTCGTTTTAACGTCGCTCTGTTGCGATCGGTAAATCGGTAACAGATCGGTGAAAATCCTCAACGGTAGCCCCCCTTTCCCCCTGTTATTTTGTTTTAATCCATCTCGAGAGCAACTTACGCAACCTCCGGTTTTCATTGATCGAAAGCCAAGCTCTCTCTGAGCAGCAGCAGCAGTCGAGCATGCATAAGAGATGACGCAGGTTTTGATCAGCAGCAGCAGCTCGTCGCTTCTCTCCGGCCTCTTTTCTTATATTAATGCAAATTCCTGGTTATATCACAGCGAGTCCGCGTCATGTATGCATCAGCACAGGCATACCCTCTGTATAGACATGCACAGAGCGTGCATAACCAGTGTGTCGGTGCATCGTCATCGGTGATATTCCCTCTCGAGACTAATTTCCCTCTCGAAGCTTGGCGCGGCCTACCCGCGAGCGGGATAAGAGAGCGGCCAGGAGGAGGAGGAGGAGGATCATAATCTCTCTCTCTCGGCAAACTGGTTCCCGCGCTCTTTCTTCCCTCGCTCCCCACCCTCTTACCTGCGCCTACGGCAGCGGCGAAATTTTCAAAGAGCCCTCCCCCCCCTTACCTCCCTCCTACCACTCTCATTCAAAACCTTTTCGCGCTCCAACGCTCTCGCTCTCTCTCTCTCTCTCGCTCGGTCTTCGCGCTGTGTAATGTAATTGCGTTTCGCCTAATTCCCCGAAAAAAATAAACTCCAAGATTATTTTATCAAAAATTTCAACTATACACCCGACCAACTCTATTCTATGCTTATCTAGAAAACCAAATTCCATTTCCTCAACGATTTTCGAATACCGATCGAACGACAACGTAATCGCGGCACGCACACGAGCTCGTGCGGGTGTAAAACTTGACCATGTGAAATCTCGCGCGAGGTTGGTTACACAAAAGACTGCGATTCTAACGACCTATTCTCTCTTTTTCTATATATACACATACATATGCACACTTAAATTCGCGCAAATTCAGCGAACGCACAGAGCAGGGGTCAGGTATATACAAGGAAGATTACAGAGAGACGAGGAGGCTCGAGCCTAAAGGTATACGCGCGAGAGACAGTCCGAGAGAAATATAAACAGACCAAGCGCGAGAGAAAGAGAGGGAGGGAGATGGCTGTCCGCAGGTCCATTAGGGCGCCGGGTTCTCGGCTGCGCGCAGGTATACGCGCGGGAAAAAGAAGAGAGAGAGAGAGGCCGACTCGCTCGGTTATTCTCTCAGTCGGCGTGCCTCTGTGTCATTCCCGCGGCTCTCCCTCTCTCTCTCTCTCTCTCTCTCTCTCTCTCTCTCTCTCTCTCTCTCTCTCTTGGGTGCGCTTTTTCACGGAAGATACGGGGACGTAACCTGCTGCCTGGCTCGGACGCGCGAGAGAGAGAGAGAGCCGCGCAGCAACCTGCCACCCTATGCCACACGGCCTTGTCCGCCTCCCTCCTTCCCTCTCTCTTTCTTTCTACTGATGCTGTTGCTGCTGCTGCTGAGCGTGGATACACCGGGTGGCCACTGCGCAACCGACTATACGGACACTTTGCTTTTTAGCATTAAGTTTTTACATGTCCATTTTGACATTTTTGAGCAACGAAATGTATGATCGTTAATTTCGCGATTTTTTTTTCTTACCGATCATTCTCGGAACGTATAAAAATCTCGACCAACGATTCCCTGGTAAAAACGGTTCATGAGTATAGCACTACAAACAAAACCCATACCGCCAGGACGTGTACCCACAAAAATACAGCAGCGCGTGAAAGAGTTAGGCTCTCAACGCCGTGTATTATGCAGAGAGAATAGAAAGAAAGAGAGAGAGAGAGAGAGAGAGAGAGAGAGAGAGAGAGTTTCTTGAACCCGTTTAGCGTGGAAAAACAACGCCGCGGTGAATATACGTTAAAAATCCGAGAGAAAGAGAGAGCCTGAAAGAAGCGAGAGAGAAGGAAAGACAAAGGGGATAGCAGCGGCAGAGCCGGTAATTGAATACTCGACGCGTGTAAGGAGCAAAAGACTGGGAGGGAGGCGTACGAGTGTCCAGCCGATGAGACGTCTACCCAGCCGGTAGCCGCGGCAGACAGAGCGAGAGGGAGGCAAAAAAAAAAGAAGCTCCGTCTCCGGTTTTTCCGACCCGATAAACCCGGGGGCGTCTCTGGTTTCAGGAAGCGACACAATAAGACAGAGAAAGCTTGATTTTTCTCCCCGGCCACGGTGACACGCGCGCCTAACGTTTTTTTCTTGCCTTTCAGCCCCGGGCGATCGAGGAGCTGAGACGATGGACGTCGGCCGAGGCGCTGGGCGACGTGACCGTCACGCCCGACTGCACCTCGCGAATCACCATGGCCGAGAGCCTCGACGACAGCCGGCCGGTCGATCACAAGCTGCCCAGCCCGGAGGAGCAGTTGCAGGCCATAGCTCTCAAGTGAGTTATTTACCGATTTTTCATAAAAATATATGCTTCTACCGTGATCGTTGATGGTGGTATTAACGATCGATCGTTCGCCCAGATTCCCAGCTGAGATCGTGGCGGTGGACGTGAGCGGCCGAGGCTTCCAGAGGATGTCGATGCGACGGAGGTCCATGCACACCGGCCAGGACAGCCACGAGACGGTTAAGCGACGATCGAGACCGAGAAGGCCCAGGGGAAAGAGACGGAATACCATTGCTGGTACCGATCAGAAGGAGATACGCCAAGCGGTTGGCGGGTAAGCCCACTAGCTTTTATCTTCTTTAAATTGTTGTTTTTTTTTTTTGTGGTGGAGAAGGGCGGGGGTCTTTTGAGGAAAAAAAGGAGGAAGAGAGACAAGACGGTAGGCTTGGATAATCTTGGGTAAAGTAGCTTTTGCCAATCGTTTGGGTTATTAGTATACGAATTGCGTCTACGTTGAAAGACAATTCTGTGGGGTTATCTTGGGGGATCAGATGCGATCGGCTTTGGCATGTTTCTCAGCGGCTTTAAGATTATCTAAAAACCACGCGAATCTTTCCCCAGGGAAACAACGGCGGACGAGCCGGAAGAGGCCCAAACGAGCGGAGCAGGCAGCAGCAGCACGTCCAAGCGAGCCCACCGTTCGGCGAGCACGGACCTCCTGGGCAGCGGCAGCAAGAAGGACTCGCCGGTCGAGAAGAAGTCCCACTTCGACACGCTCAAGGCCTGGGGCCGCTCGCGCCTCAAGCTCATCAGTCCCAAGTCGAGCCAGCAGGTCGGACCTCGCTTTCCTTATGTATAGCCTGCACAGGTGTTCCTTTGAATTCGAGCGCGCGTGACTAATGAAGGTTTATCAATTGCAGCACGCGGAGAGCAACGGCTCGACGACGCTGCTCTCGAGCCCGAGCAGCGAGCAGACTACCAAGAGCTCGAGGCACTCGGGCTTGCTGGCGACGGAGGACGAGATCCGGAGCGCCGAGGAGACGGTGGTCGGCTACGAAACGCCGATGGGCAGCAATCGACGCCCGCGGCGCGAGCAGTCGGGCAAGTCCA
Organism: Anagyrus pseudococci; assembly: GCA_030522585.1. Classification (NCBI taxonomy): domain Eukaryota; kingdom Metazoa; phylum Arthropoda; class Insecta; order Hymenoptera; family Encyrtidae; genus Anagyrus; species Anagyrus pseudococci. Next base: position 59,879 of record JAPYYQ010001204.1, read on the forward strand.
GCCACGAGCGCAAGGCCAGCTCCTCGAGCTCGAGCGGCAAGAGCGTCTCCAGCCAGCAGCAGCAGCTCCAGCAGCAGAAGCAACAGCAGCTCGAGCCGAGCGACGGAGCCGCGACCACGGAGAGCCAGCCCAGTCTCCAGCCCAGCCCGAGGCAGGCCGGAGGCAGCGTAAGGCTGCGGGAGAGCGCGGCCGAGAGGCGGGAGCGGCGCAAGGCCAGGGCAGACGAGCCGCCGCACTCGAGCTCCGGGAACTGGAGCGCCTCCTCCGAGAGCGGCCGCGCGAGCATAGGCAGCGAGACCACCACTACCACCCATCCACCCAAGTACGTTATCCTGGGACAAGTATGGTGTTGTTGGGCTAAGCTCTGTTGAAAGCTTGATTAATGACGTGTGTCGTTTGTTCTGCAGGTCAACGACGACAGCCTCGATCGGCACGTCCTCGACGTCGTTATCGCACGCCCGTCGCTTCAAGGGCCGCGACACGTCGGCCTCGTCGTCGGTAACGTCCGAGGGCACCCTGACTCCGGACATAATCCAGGACATAAACGCCGTGCCGTTCTCCGACGACGGCGAGACCTCGTCCGTCTACTCGTGCGACACCGAGGGCTACTACACCTCCTTCCACATGGACTCGGGCCTGAAGACGCTGCGCGAGGAGGAGCTGCCGGCCCAGCCCCAGAGTCCCCTTACCAAGTCGAACGAGGTCCAGTCGGATCCGACCTCGCCGATCGCCGAGAACGAGTACGAGCTCTACGGCAGGGGTTCGACCTCGACGACCACCAGCTCGGCTGGCACGGTCTGCACGACCCTCATGGCTCCGCCGCCGCCCGAGAGGAAGTCCAGTCTGACGGTTGTCGCTATGGTGAGCTTAATTTCAAACTCATAGAATCCTCTGGAGTAACGAGAGATAACGTTGTTTTTTGACATTGGAATTTTGTTATCCGTCACAGGTGCACGGTCAGAAGCAAAACGGCGGGGAATCACCGGACAGTGGTCACAACACGTCGTCGTCGCCGGTCGAATCGGCATCTAGTCCGGCCTGTACAGGCCGCTCGTGCTCGGAGTTCGAGTACTCGGAATCGAGCGATCTCGAGGGCTGCGAGCGCATCGAGCGCATACGCTCCAAGACTGCTATCAACACCAGTCGGATACCATCGATGTGCGTCATTACGCCGCCTGGATCCGACGACGAGAATCAACAGAAGGACGCGGCTGCATCGAACGAGTCCAAGGACAAGAAGAAGGAGAGCCAACAAGGTGCCGTCCTCATGTCCGCGACCGTTGGCACCTCCAAGATGGAGGTGATCAATGGCCAGGATAAAAATTTGTACGCTACCGTGCAGACTGTTATGACGTCGAATGCGAACAGTAATGAGAAAGGTGCGTTCATTTGGATTAACGACAGAAATTGGCGTAGTGAATTTTTATCACATTATGAGAGAATTACAAACCCTAGAGCTCAACTCATTTGTTTTTTTTTTTAAATGTGTATCCACAATAATTTGTAGATTTTATTATATTTTCTAAACGATGTACAGTTTATCTCAGATATACAGAATACATTTTTATATACTTTCTAAACTCATTAATCACATTACTCAAAGAATTTCACTATTACCTGTGTAAGTGAATCTGAAAAAAATAGAAAATAATATTATTTGTGGTACACTAATTTATGAAATAAAGTTCTGTTTAACTATTTTACGTATAATAAATATTGTTATAAGAGATTATGGTTACTGATATAAGGTTCAGTGAAATGAGTGAAAATTCTCTAGAAATTGAAGTTTTTTTATATGATATGTAATAAAAATTACCATACCAAGTGTAATAATAATCCGTGTTGTTAAAATTTATGTTCTTCTAGTACTTAATTTTACAGTAATATAAACTAAAGAAAAATTTGTTATTCTTTCAGCAGGTCAGGTTGGCCAGAATATAAAGATCAGTCCTCTAAGTGGTGTATTGGGCAAGCTTCGCGGTGTTCTGCCGGGCAGAAAGCATCAACAGAAGCCGAATCAGGAAGCTGATTACAATAATCATCCGCAATCCGACTCCGGCGACTATGTGACCATAGCCGACGTGAGAAATAATAATGACAAGAGAACGCAAGACAACACGACCACACCGACGACCATAAGACCCTCGACCGTCACTTATGCTAATGCCGACATATTCAAACGAGACGCGGAATACGTGAGCTTGAGCGAGTTGCCGAAAAAACCAGACTCGTCGCTCGAAAGGCGAAGACAAGGAGCTCGCGTAACGTTAGATTCCGAGGGCAAGGTCGTTTACTCCTCGGACAGCTTGAAGAGACGAAAGGGAGCGCACACGACCTTCATTCCAGGTGAATTATCTCATAAGCTAGTCCGCCTAGGCCGGAGCAAAAAGAAATAAAACGTGTATTGCGAACGACTCGATGACAATCTTGATTTACAGGACCGTTTGTGAAAGAGGGACCTTCATCCCCGGCACCTTCGCCGCTTCTGCACCGAGCTCAAATAACGCCAAGAGCAGTACAGCGCACCGCGCCAGACGCAGTTGACGGAGAAATCAAATCTGTACCTGAACCGATTGCCCAACAGCAGCAGCAGCAGCAACATGGAAAAGTAATAATCCGAGCGGCAAAATCACCGGACCGCTCGGTGAGCCCGGATTACGTAAGGACGCCATCGACGGTCGTCGGGCCGAGTAGCTGCTCGGCCCCATTATCCGTCGCTCAGCGCCAGTCCCAGCGTCAGGGGGCTTACGTCAACGTCCAGGGCGCTAGCGAGGAAGGTAAGACCGCGACGGCAACCGGCCTCAACCGACTGGCGGTCAGCAATAATAACAATAACAACAACAACAACATCAACAAAAGCAACAACAATAAAATCAATAACGGCAATAGTAGTTGTAACATAAATAATAATAATAATAATAATAGTATTAGGAAGCAGGCGATAGTTAGCGTAGGTAAATCGAAAGCAATAAGCAGCGGCGCACCGGCTAGGCTGTTGCGCAGCAGCAACGCGGAAGTCAGAGGAGCGGCGGGTAGCGGGCTGGTCGATAACGTAGAGAACAAGCCGCCGAACAGGCACCCGATGAGCCTGCGCTTCAGGCACAAGCCGAACTCGCTCGAGCGCAAGATACTCAAGCCGAACGCGCGCCTACTGAACAACGGCTTCAGCAAGTCCGAGCTCCTGCCCCAGAGCCTCAAGCCCAGCGGGAACACGCCGAAACTGACGAGGCGCCTGGCCGAGCGTCCCCCTGCCATCTCCGCGCCCAAGCCGCCGAGCCTGAGCAACGGCAACGGCGCGGTCGTCGTCAGCGAGGCCAGCCCTACGAAGCCTACCGATCAACCGGACAGTGTCGCGGACAGCCCGAGGGTCGAGCGGAAGCTCAAGCGCAGCGAGAGCTACCGCATGGCCAACAGCCCGATAATGTTCATAAAGCGGCTGTCGCACGCGACGGCGGGTCATCAGAACGGCGGCAGCGAGAGGAGCCCCGGCAAAATCGTCCGCAGCGCCTCGGAGGAGCTGCGCGAGGACCTGCTGAAGGAGAGCATAAACTACCCGGAGTCGGTGGCGAGTCCCGAGCCGAGCGGCCTGCTGCTCGACGAGCTCGACTGCGAGTGCGAGGAGGCCAGTGGCTCGGCCGGCTCCCCGTCGTTCCGCGTGCCCCAGAGCCCCCGGCCCCGAGCTACCGATCTCGAGCCGGCGCGGGTGCTCAAGTATCTCGGCGCGAGCACTGAAATCTGGTGATTATTACGGCTTAATCTCCGGATTCTTTCGAGCGCTCTTTGTTTTCTCTCTCTCGGACATATATACATGTACATAACAGACAGCAGCGCGAGAGCTGACGAAATTCGCCTCCGATGCTCTCGGACTGCGGGGGCTCCCGTCGTCCCATATAGATATTGGCCCCCGGCATCTCTCAACGCAGCCCGCGAACGTTGCTGCTGCCGCTGCGTTATTATTCCAGCCGAGAGTACAGATAACTCTCCGATCCCCCTCCCTCCTATCTCTCTCTCTTTGTGCATATCGCATAGCTTTTCCATCGCTTATCGGCGCTATGTAGGAAAAGAGTGATGCTGTGTGCGTAGCGCCTGCATCGAGCGGCATGGCGCCCCCTCTGGCTTTGTTCCTCTCAGTCTCTCTCTTTCGTTGCAGGGGGGGAATTTTCATTCTCGGAATACCCAACACTAGTTTGCTTATGCCTGCAACATGTATAACTTGCGAGCGATTATAACCTCGAGATGGGATGAAAGAAAAAAAAAATACCGGACTTTTGCATTTCGAATCTGTGTAAAGGATTTTTCCTAAGGCTGCGTGCGCGCGTTGATAGCCCCTCTCTCTCGTCAATCACCGTTTAAAGATACCCGCGCTGCTTCTAATCGGCTATATTATTCAGTTCTCCGCTTGTGTATACATTATCGCGTGTATACATAAGAGATTAGTCAGGCCGCCGGGGCGATCTCTCTCCCTCCCTGGGCGAGATGTCATACTTTTAAAATTGCTCAAACGAAGAAGAAAAGAAGAGGAGGAGGAAAAAAAAGCAAAATTTCGAAAAACAGATCGTAAATTAAGCCGCCATCCGATAAAGGCCTAATCGAAAGCTTACTTCTCGGCCGAAGGGAGGCCGAGCGGAGCTGAGAGTGAGGAGAGCGCTTGACACGTGAAAAAACGATCAGATTCTTTATTAATTTAGCTGCTCTTCCAGCGAATGAAGCTTACATAATGAAAAATCAAAGTATGCTCTATATGCTCTTATCGTCCAGAAATACGCGCATATGCTCTCGGTTAGCAACGAGCAGAAGGACGATACAGCGAATCGGTTGCAACAAAGAAAAAAAAAACAGCTCGTATAATACAGCCGAGGAAAATAGAGACTTTGCGCGTACGCGACTATTTTACGTAACCTTACCCAATAATACACTTTTCTCCCAAGGCTATCTCAACTCTGTCTCTCTCTCTCTCTCTCTCTCTCTCTCTCTCTGTCTCTCTCTCTGTCTCTCTCGTTTTAAAGAGCAAAACCGAACAATCGCAAGCTCAAATTATCACTCGAGAAGAGCTAGACTACGTACACATGTGTGCATCTGTCGATTGGCACTTCGCTCTCACCATTATAAACTCTCCGCGCGTCCTTCGCATTATGCAACAACAATCGGCCATTGCGGCACTACGCTCTATACAGCCGAGTATATAGGGAACAAAAGAGGGGCGAGAAAGAGAGAGAAAACTGAGAAAGCGCATATTATGCGAGATACGGCCGGCTTGTAATTGCCCATCAATCGGGCTTTTATCGACTATGACAAATATACCATGCCACAAACTGCCGATCCTTTTCCACGCCTTTTTGCCCCGATGGCCAATATTAATTATCCGCCATGCGAGATATATACGTCCCGGCTATTACCGGCTTCTCTCTACGCGCGCGCGCTTAGACGCGCATAAAGCCGGCCGGCATTGCCGTTGAAAACGCAATCGTTGTGTACTTTGAGATATACTTATTGAAATGTGAATACGTGCGCCGATCGGTATATGTCCCAACGCGCTCGCGGCTTCGGCGCCTCGTCTATAACGCTCCTATTTTTATCGAGGAACGTCTTCTGTTAACTCGAGAATCAAACGTATGCATCCGTTGAATTTTCTTGGAAAGAGCCGAAAAAAAGGGAAGAATAAGAAGAAGACCTGGCAGAGGGTCGTCGACCTCGACTCGCCGATGCACTAGTATCTTCCGCTTTTCGCGTTTTTACTCAAAAGTCACTCAATAATATTACCGATATTAGAAAGAGAAAAAGGGGTAGATGCATAGGAGGACGTGGGGGTACGAGAGGAAGCACGTACGCACGTCGCAGAATATGGGTATAACGTGCACGTAATTGCGAATAAAAGAGCTCGTGGAAAAGGCCAGGGATGCTATTTGTACTAATAATCTCCCTCCAACAGTCTTCCGCAAAACATCGCTCAAGAGGTTTGCATTGTTGCATCAGACACTGAAAAACGAACAATGTTTGCGCGTGTATGCGTACATGTGCGCGCGTGAGTTTATATATACCGATTTCGATGCTATCAAGATACCCGCTCTTGCGCGCGCGTGCATGATTAAGATTTCGTTTTTTTTTTCTTTCAATGCGCTTTAATTAATAAGATTTGGAGTGAAAGAGACGAAAAAAATCGGTAATCTCACTGACGAGATCGTAACATGTTTACGTGAAGATTGCTGGGGGGGAGTGAAGGAGGGGAAAATCGAACGCTATGTCGTGTTTTTGAGACAACGATCGTATGAGTTCTATTTGCGGTTCCGGCTACTTATAGGTTAGCTTCGACTTTGCTGAGCAAACGATTTTCCGCCGATTTCTCACCGATCTTTTCCGCATTTTATCGCTAGAGCGCTCGGTAATCTACAACAAGTTGGTAGCGCGAGTGTTGAAACAAAATAAACTTTTGCAAAATTAATCAAGGCGCATACCGATCTCAACCGATCTCCCCCGTGAAGAAAGACGCCCCACGCAGAAGCAGCGTATCCCCTCGTAAAAGCGTAATATGATCTCATCGGGAGCATTATCACGTGCAAACGTTCTCGAACTGGCCCCGGATCCCCCGATTAACCGGCAAAGCGGGGCTCGTCCAAACTGTTACAACACACATAATTGATTACTCAACCCAGTGAAAGAGAGCAGGAGAGAGAGAGAGAGAGAGAGAGAGGGATGTGTATTGCTCATCGTTTCTCGGAAAAAATTCCGCAAAACAAAATTCCACCAAAACAATAATCAGCTATCTGGAAACTAAAGGCCCGGGTTTACCGACAATTCCGAGAAAGAAGAGACAGGGGGAGGGGAGCAGTCGATTAGAGATCTGTCGCGGAGGCTGCGAGAGGGAGAGAGGGGGAAAAAAAGATGACGCGCGTGTGCGGCGTGTGTCAAGTGTGTCAGGCCCGATAAACGCTCGGCCACAGTCCGGGGGGAGGCAACAATATGCGAGCACACATGCGCGCTCTCTCATCGTCGCGATCGTGGTGGTGGGAATTTTGTTGCTAGACAGACGGTCGCCGGCCGAGCGCGCTGGAGAGCCGAGTAAGAGCGAGCACTTCGGGGATCGCGAGAGAGAGCAGTATTCGCCGGCGGCGCGTCGAGACGCGCTGCTGCTGCTGGTGCTCTGCTGCTGTTGATATATACTTGCCCGCTTTGTACGCGCCTATCGTTTCTACTTGCTTTCTGTACATATAAAGCCGGCGCTACTTTTCATCGTCGTCATCATGTTGGCGAGGCACTTGCTGTTTTTAGCAACGCGACGACCCAGTAAGTAGATTTATTCATTTTTCCCGAGGGATACGAGGTATTTTCGTTCGGGGCTTTTATAACTTTTGCACAAAATGTGCGATTCAATGTATCTCCTGAGATACACATGCCCGACTTTGCGGGAGAATAAATAAGCGCGAGAGAGAGAGAGAGAAAGATTTGGAATATCGGACACGAGTGAAAAGACAAATTTAAAGCATTAAAACTGACAATTATCGATTTGCCTATCTCGTACATTTGCCTGCGTTTCTATCGTTCGACTTTTGTAAACAACGCGCGAATATGTGCGCTCGAATTCTTAAACACTCGGTTTTACGAGACAAAGAAAAACTCCCTCGGACAACTTGCTCGAGCGAATTTTAGCGAAAAATACTCGCTTTTCTCGCGGTTTGTCTATTTGCCGGTTTTTGGGTACTATTTTTACAAATCGTAGTAATGGGATAAAGTTGAAAGAAGTGATAATTTAAAATACAACAATATTAAGCATTTGAAAAAAACTAGAAATTTTTATCGATTTTATTAAAATTTAGTGTTGATTAACAAATGTTTAAAACAAACAAAGATTTTGTTTATTTACACTTGCTACAAACACACGTACGTAAACGTTTGTATGCAGTAAGGTTCATAAACAGAGCGAGTGTACATAAGAATCAGTTTTATCGAATCTTGTACTTTTCCTTCGCAACGTAACGACCTGTGCGCATATAAATATGTTTATAAAAAAGTTTAACTTTTATTTTCTCGCAATCTCTCTCTCGCGCGAGTTGTTTAATTTCTATTAACTACCCGCTGGGTTGAGTTTAAAAAAATTAACGATAATAATCGCGTAATGAAAATTATCGAGAACCGTTTAATTATACCACTTGTTAGCGAGTGAACATTTTATAAAATCACATTTTTACATTATTTGTTTTATTACAATGTGCTTCGCTTAATTAACTTTATGGTCAGATGTGTAAAATTGAAAAAATTGCATTTTATTTTTATTGTGTATTTATCTTTTTTTAGACGTACCATATGAGACTACATTAATCATTATTTTCAAAAAAAAGTTGAAGCTACAAAAATTCATTAATTCAGTAAAATATAAACTGAAAAAACAAAAAGTCATTATAAGTTTTCTTAATAACACTGATAAAATTGACAATTATTTTTTCACTAAAAAAAAATTTTCATTATTGCACTCATATCGTTAGACAAACGTTGAAAAACTACAAACTGACAACTAATTAAGTAAAGCACAATTCTAAGATCATTAATTTTTCAATCAATCTCGCGAGATTATTGAAGCTCCGCGAGCAGAGCGTAAACAATCAATTACCCGAATTTTTCATTCAACATTCCACAAACAATTAGGGCTGACACTCTGTGGCCAACGCAAAAATTTCAATCGAAAGCCAAGCTACGAAATCTTATCAATGACACATGCACACACATCTCACGGAAATCTCCAGTTGAACGCGCAATGTGCAGCTTTAGATCGGTACAAGGGTGGCCATGACTTGAAGTAGAGCATGCGTGACCGGCTTGAGAATGAAAAAAAAAGTAAAAGAAAAAAATCCGCTTGTGCCTGTCTCTTATATAACGATACAATGTTATACTTATAATCTATCTCTCGACAAAATAGCTAGGAGGAAACGCGATAAAAAGAGAGAGAGAAAAACAAAACAAGAGATTGTATAAATTTTCGTTGAGTAATTTTTTCTATTCTAGTGGAAAATAACTGTCGCTCCTTCTTTTTTGTTTATCTATGACTTTACGTATTAAACCAAAAGTACATAGAACCGAAATACTCTGACTTCCGCGTGTGGTCCGCACGTTGTTTATTGCAAAGCAATGGGAACTTTAAATCGAAAACATTCGTTTGTAATAAGATGTAAATTAACTTAGATAGCTTGTGAAACGTTGTTATAAAGCGATATCACGAAGATAGTATTACTAGGCAATAGTTAAAGATTTATTTCGGTTGGAGATCAAAAAACAAGCAGGATATCAAAATGATGAAAAAATATACGCTTTACAAGGTTGTAATATATAAGCATAGAGTTTTAATGACAAATAGGTAATATAATATAGTGTGTATTAACCTACAGTGGCGGACGGACTGTTTTCGCATGTCGATTCAATGACGATTTTATCGTTGACCAACAGGGACAAAGCAACGCCTACAATAATTAACTGTGTATTTTTTTTTTCAAATGCTCGTCTCGCGTTGTAAGTCTGCTTTAAAAGAAAATAAAACAGATCATCATGTGACTAACACCCAACTAACTTTTTGGGAATATCCATGTTTTTTTTTAAGCTTGGTGTATACGTTGGCCGTCGATCGGAGAGAGATCACTAAAGTCTCGAGCAATTTTAGATAGTTGAGCTTGGATTTGTTAAGAATCGTTCGAGGCAAATTTTAAGTTTTTTTTCCCCGCGTTTTCATGTGCAATATTCCGAATGGAATTTTAGTGATCTTCTTCTGATGGTCTTTCTTTAATAATCGTTAACAAAGCTTTAACACCAATCGTAATGAAAATTCATTAATGTTAACTGAAGGACATTAATAATCGGATAGACGTGCACTTACAACACGGGAGGGGGCAATTTTTTCCACTTACTGTATACATGTATATGTGTTTTAATTTTTAAGTGTCTAGATTTTCTTGCCTCACTCTTGATTTCTTTTTGTTCTTTCGATTTTTTTTCTCTTATTTTCTTCAAATGCACTCATTAGTGTAAGTTTGCATATGTTTATTGTTATTTTTTCATTGTACATATTTATACATATAAAAAAATGTTTATATATTCTGTAACTTTTGAATGAATTGTAATGACTTACTTTATTTTAGCTCATAGAATTATTTTATTTTTATTATAATAGTTTTTAAAATTTATTTTTATTATCCATATATATATATATAGAAATATATATATAAAAAATCATGCGACATGTATTTGTGAATAGCTTTTTTTTCTAATTAAAGAAAGTAATAGCATTTGCATTTTGTTAAATTTTTTTATAACGAATTTCCCGCACTTTTCATTTACACATTATCATTTTGCACAGCTACTAAACAAAAATAAACTAACTTTTTTTTGTTGCATATTCGATTGTTGTTTTTTTTTTCATTTTTGTTTTTAAGCTACTGGAGCCTTCGATTGTAAATAATACTGTGGTTGTTTCACTTTGTTTTTTTACGCACGGGTGAATGTTATCACTTGAAATTTTCGTTATTAAAAAAAAAAAGAAATGTATTTATTGATTGCAAAATCTTACGTCAATCACACGTCTTGCAAAATTAATCTTTGTGTGTGTCACTCGTGCGTTAACGATTTGTAGATATTCGTTTAATACGAACAAAAAACAAAATCATATCAATACACCATTGCACTTAATTCAATGAAGTGCGGCACCTTCACATAGTAACTTTCATCTATCATAAAATTGCATACCATATGCACGGTGAGTACATTTTTTCTCATTCCAAGCACGTAACTTTGTACGATTCATCGGATTTCGAAGGTAACCAAGTTTGTTATTGTCAATTATGCAATCAAAATTCGTTTGATTAATTATATAATAAACTTTCGAAGTCAGATTGATTGTAATACTAATCTATTGTATAATGTGTAGATTGTTGACGCTTTTATGACATGACTGCTTATTTTGTTTTGTTTTACACCCTTTTTTATCTCTAAAGCATGACCGATTTTCTTATCTACTTCTAATTTACTTAATCCAAATTACTAACAAACCTTAATCAATCTTTTTTGAAATTATTTTTCGATATGCCAACATTGGTAAAAACCTCAGGTTTTGTCATATTAACATTTTAGCCAAGTGGAACTTTTGGAATCTTTATTTTTTTATTAAAATTTGGGTCAAAGTTTTATAAGGAAATTCGAAAGTTGATAACGAAGCGTATTATAATCTTAAGCAGAATATAATATTAAGAGTTTTATCGTATAACAAACTGTATGTGTACACAATCTTATACAATTAATATTTCTATCTCGTAAGTTTACGTAAAATCCATTTTTTTCCTCAGTACAAATCATCTCTGTTTCGGCATACTCCTTAGAAATTTAAATAAAACAAAATCTCTAAATAATAGCATGTAAACATAGAAAATAAAACTTATAAACCATCGTTTATCTACGTAATGCGGATACACGACCTGCGCAAATCCAAACAATACAAAATCAAAATAACCCAAAGAAAAACATGTCATCCCTTGTTAACGCAAACTATCTTGTCTGTTACAGAAAAAGCGTTGCTAATAACCCAGTCGGTCCCTCCGTCGCCGTGCGGCCAAAAGTCCCAAAGCCAAAATCAGCCTCACAATCATCATCACAATCAGCAGCAGGCGCATAAGCAGCATCAAAACCAGCCGCAGCAGCCGCCACCGTACGTCGGTCCTCCACAAGTCCACGTGTTGCACAAAGGTTACCCGTACCCGCTGGTCTACGACAACCGGCACCACCCCAATCCCCAGCTGCGCCAGGGCCTGCCGCAGCTCCAAGCCCAGCACGCTTACCATCAGCAGCAGCAGCAGCCGCTGATCCACCACATAATCGACCCCTACCAGCAGATGCTCATCGAGAAGAACAGCCTGCACCGGCAATCGGCCTACTCGAACTACACGGAGAACCAGAAGATCTACGCGCACCAGCCGATCCAGAACTGCGACAAGGCCCAGCAGCAGCAGCAGCACTTCTACACCCTGCCCAACAGGCGGGCCCAGCGCGAGGTGATCGTCGAGCCGCCCCGCAGCATCACCCCCGACATCACCCGCGGCCTTGGCCGAGGGCCCCTCAGCGCCATGCACATGCTCGCGAGGCAGGGCCAGAAGTCCGGCTCCGCGGAGAAGCTCGCCTCCCACCACTACCACGCCCAGCCGGGCTACAACTGCCAGATGGACCTCAACAGGAAGGCCAGCCAGCAGCTGGACGAGCCGAGGTGCAAGCCCCAGAGACAGCAGGCCCCGGTCGACGTCAAAAACAGGTGAGCTCACTTTTATCCAAGCGTGTATACCAATGAAGAAAAATTGGCACTAAGGGATTAACCGTTACCCGATTTTCTTCAGATTCGCCTCGCCGCCCTGTCTGTCGTCTCTGGGCTACCGTTTCTTCGCCTCGCCGCTGCAGGACAGCCTAAGAAGCGCGCCGATCTCGCCGATCGGCCCGGAGCACGCGAACGGCTTCAAATCGTCGACGCCGACGAGCGGCAGGTCGACCTCCACGCCGAGCGTAGCCGAGCGCTTGGCCCTGCAGTCCCAGCGCTGCGCCTCGCCGAATCCGGCGCTCATGCGCCACGGCTCGGCCGAGAAGCTCGTCTACTCCTCGGACTCGGGCAGGAGTACGCCGACCAACAACAACAACAATCCCAACATCATACTCTCGCCTATCAAGAGCACAATGTCGAACGAGGAGCTGTTCGCGGCGATACACAAGTCCAAGAAGCGGCTCAACATACGCGAGGACCCCGAGAGCCTGTCGCCGGCCAATTCTCTCACTTCGTTGTCGAAGAGCCAGCAGGCTATTGGCACGAGGCACAGCTGGAGTCCCGAGTCGCAGAGAACACCGGAGGTTCGTTATCGATTTTCATCGCGAATTAATCCTAAACGATTAATACGAGATAATTAATCGTGCGCTTTATATTTTTTAGATACCGAAAAGCGTCCTCTCACCGTCGCAAACGTCTCGGCTGGACTTCAAGCGTCTCCTGCTCCAGCAGAGCATTAAATCCGGCCCGAATCGCATCTCGGCGGCGGAGCAGCTGAAACTGTCGCGGCAGCAGTGCCAGGAGTCCCAGCAGCTGCAGCAGCAGCACCCGCCCAGCATCGCGGCGAAACCCGGCCAACAGACGCCGCTGACCAAAGTCCTAAGTCCACGCTCGGCCTGGAGGTTTCAAACGCCCCGCACGGACGTCCTCTCGTCGACCATAATCGAGGACACGGCAGCCGAGGAGAAGGCGATGAAGCCTTCCCCGGAGAATCCGTCGCCCGTCTCGAAGCTGCCTCCACTCTTGACGACGACGACGACGACGATCCGTCGTCAGCTGGATTTGTCCAACGAGAGGAGCAGCTCGAAGAACCTCGAGGAGCTGAAGAACGTGATAAACGACAACAAGAACCAGCGAACGCTGGAGAAGCGCGAGAAGGAGCTGGAGAACAGGCTGCAGGCGATCGACCTCGAGGACGCCGGCGAGACGGCGCGCAAGGTCCAGAGCGACAACAGCGAGCTCGACAATCCGATCAAGGCGATCGAGAGCCGTAGGATGAGCAATCAGCTCGCCAGGGCCCAGTTCCTCGCGAGCGCCGCCCCGGCGAGCGCGCCCGGCTCGCACAAGGACCTCTTCAACCGGAGGTTCAGGGCGCGCTCCGAGTCCCCGCAGCAGAACGATCACCAGCGCAGCGCCGCCCCGAGTCACAATGTCGCCAATGCCGTTGTTGGCACTGCCGTCACCCGCAGCCCCAGCGCGCCCACACTCGAGACTGCCCTTTGAGTCGAGCCTAGCTCTCGGCCGCTCGACTGCTCTAGCGACCTAGTTGTTTTTTAATACTATTACTACTATGCATCGGACTGTCTATTTAAGCTGGAGTTAAGACTAGATTTATATATACATATAAATAGAGAGAATGAGAGAGAGAGAGAGAGAGTAAATTTGATAATTTACCGAAGTGAATACCGGCAGCGCCAAGCGCAGCCGACTTGTATGATATGTAAAATATTTTTACAAACATTTGTATTTAATTTTTTATTACTCTTATACAACGTAAACGAAAAATTTTATTACTGAGAAAAATTATGAGACAAAATGTTAATAATAATTTAATTTATTATACAATAAAAATGAAGAAAATTATAATTAGTCAACAATACATTTTCTATTCATTTCGTACACACGTAAATCCTTCCTTATCCTTAGAAATTTTTCGATTGATTTTATTTGTTTTTAAAAGAAGTAATTTTTTCATTAAAATATTTTGATCTGTTAAATTACTAAATTGGTTTTTACTATTGATTTTACGATACTACCTTCATTGCAATTTTTATATTATAAATCATAGTAATCCAAATGAATTAAAGATAAAATATTATTATTTCTAGAGTTACATAATAATTATGAAGAAGTAGATATAAATTTTTTAATTTGTTAAAATTTATCCAAAACATGTAATAATAATAATCTAAACGACTTTAGAGTGCGTTTACAATAAACAACTAGAAATAGTGTTCGGTACAGGAAAGACTTCTTTCTATTTGCACATAAAAAGTACGTCAATAAATCAAAATAAGAGACTGATTATGCGTAGACGAGATTAGACACGCGCAATTCACGAAAAGTCAACTTAGTAGTATTTCATGTCAATTTGATTATTTTATCAAGAGAAAGATATTTTCTATAGTAAAATATCTTTTTTTTTTTATTCAACTAGGAAAATTTTTTTGCGTTCTTTTATCTCCTGATAAATTTGTAGAAACCTTAAGAGATTTAATAGAAAACGTCTTTTTAATTTATATATTATTTTAGTATTTATACATATGACTACGTGAATTATCTAAATTTTGATAGTAAGTATAATTTAAGAATTGCTTATTTAAGTGTAATAGAACATATGACTTATTAAATGTTGCATGTTTAGCACGTTACAAAATCCAAACATAAAATTTAGCGTCCAATCTTGGGGCTCATTAAAAAATTTATTTATTGGTTTTCATTTTCTTATTTTATTGGTTCCTGATCTTACTAAATAATTGATATGACAAACATGAATATTTTCAATTTCCGGTAAAGAGAAGAAATACGGCTCAATTTGTCATTGAAAACTGGTACATTTGAAGGTTTTGGCGTCGAATTACCGTTGAAAAATAGTTCATTCCGAAATGTCAGCTGAAGAAATTATTTCGAGTTTGAATTAAAAACATAAAACTATATAAGAAAATGCTATAGAAAATACATTATAATTGTATTAAAAATATTTGTTTTAACAAATTGATAATTCTTTAATAAAAATGAATTGTTGGAAATAAGTCTTTCAACAAGCATTAGCTTAAAATCATTTTTGTTTCTTATACAATGTAATTTTGTTAAACGTAAGAGAGCTTTAGATTATCAATACAAACGTTCAATCGGCTGTCGTGATATATTACATGATGATACTAGACAAATTCACTGCCAAAGGCACAAATAATATACCTGCGATCTCCAACATTCTTTACTTTTTCTCCCTAGAGCAGTAACGTACACTATTATATTTAACAAACTCATCATATACAAAAACCTGACATAACAATCACCGAATCTCCGGCAAACTTCAGTATGCACACAATGCCCTTCATAAAATTAATCAATTAAACATTTTTTCCCCATCCTTGGTAAAATATAATCCTCTCTTAAAAGAATGATGAGACTAATCTGTCCTCGATTTATTCGAGACGTGATTGGTCCAAGAATTGAGCTAATCACGTGACGCGGGAGATTTGAAAATTTTAAATGAATTCTTGTTTTGAAAATTGATCTTAACCATAAATATAATTAATGACGCGCGAAGCGCGTTGATAGATTCTAGTAACATAAAAAACGTAACTAACAAAATCAATGTCTTGGCTCAGTTCAAACGTAATAATCTTCGCCGCGATTGTTGCCATCTGCGTCGGGTGAGTATATTTGAGCAAATCGCTATTGCAGATCGAAACTTGACCATTTCACCGATTTAACCCTTTGGACTCTGATTTTTAATATTCTGCTAGCTGTATACATATCGTCGCTGCTAGCGAAGAAAAACCGTCGGAGAAAGGTCCTAGCGAAGAGTATCCCGTTTGAGATCTCGCAACGAAGACTATCCCCTTTCAGATCTCGCAGCGAAGACTATTCCATTTGAGGATTTCATAAAATTTGTACGTTAAAATAACTCAAGAATTCGGGCTTAAAAGTGGCTTTTTTGGAATTTTCAAAGGTGCATCTTGTTCATT
>JAPYYQ010001205.1:0-38005 GCA_030522585.1 Anagyrus pseudococci
TCTTAACCTCATCTAAAGAATTGAATGTAATGACTAAAGGTTGAGTCTGATTATTTTTATTGTTACCAATTCTTTTCAACAAGATATTGTCCACATCAAAGATATTGTCCACATCGATAATGTTTCATCAGCACTTGCAAACTATTATAATCGAATTACTCTCTACGCTCGATAACGTAATGATGCATATCGACAACGTAGAAAAGTTTTGCCAATAACCCATCTGATCCGCTGGCGTTTAGTGCCTAGTGCTGTCGCGTACCGAATTAACACCACAACAAGGTAGTCTCTTGCTTCATGAGGCTAGTCTTACACCCAAAGTCGCACAGTCGTAATGTTGACTTGTGTCTCGGTTGTCAGTCGCTCCTTTGGCGAGAGACTTACTTCGACCCTTCCAAACTTTGGTCCAGATGAGATTCTATTGGAATTAGAAATTAGACGCGCGTGATCTTATTTCGCCGATGCCAGGCGCGTAACTAAGTTCGCGCTAAGGCTATTATCAGATAGAGAGAGAGAGAGAGAGAGAGAGAGTAGAGCCTCCCTTGTCTCGCAAGTCCTGGCCAACTTAAGGAGGTTTTGGCTAAGGCTACTTTTAGCTCGGCCAAGGAGCGCCACCTCCATCCCCTTCCTCCTCTTCTCATCAGGTGAATTACTTGTTGCGGGGGAGGGGGGAGGAGAAATTCGGATATTCGATCGATAGCGCTAGAGATGGAGCTTTATCAAATTAAACGAGCCTTTTGGCTTTTCACACGAGATGGGAGTCGATAAATTTTTCGTTTCTTTTTTTTGTGTGCGTGCGAAATCTAGTTCAGCTGGATATACGTATAAATTATTTATAGGCTGTTTGAGCTCGGTTGGTAGATCTCGCTGAATGATACATTATTTAGTGCTGCATTAGCGGGAGTAATGAGATTGGGACAGTTTAATAAAATGCAGCGGATTATTGGGTTTCCGATGTTGGAATACAGGCTGTGCTGCGATACGTGTTTCGGGTACTTAAAAAAAACCCGGTTCGATTGTAGTATTTACGGACTACGGGAAATAGGTTTATAAATACACATACGCAGGGGAATACGATTTGTCGGTGGAAATTGTAAAATGTATATACATGCTGTAAAAGGCACCTAATACTCGGCATTAAAGTTTTGAATAATTAACATTGTTAATAATAATTAGAATAATCGAGTACCTAATAACCTTATTATTTCAAGTCTACGAATCATTGTGCTTAATTGAGGTAATAATTTACAAATCATTCTATACAAATTCGATGCATAGAATTAAACTTGCATATACGTTGTACAGCCCGTAGAACACCCCGAATTTTCATCATTCGGCAGCTCCAAAGTTCACAAATATTTTCCATTGTTTTATTAGAAAGAACAAGAAAAAAAAATGGTAACAAAAAGTGTAATAAGCCTTCATTTTCTTGGAAAAAGAACGAGAGAAAAAAAAACTAGTGTCACTTTCGATAAGCCGAGTAATTCGGTCCCCAACAAATCGGACATACATCCCCGTGAATGGAACTTTAATTACGCGAAGTCAGAGGAAGGTGGTGGGAGGAGTGTCGAAAGAGAGCCGAGTAAATTTCGTAGCCTGGAGGTAGAAGAGAGAGAGAGAGAAAGTCAGTCCAAGCGACTAGTCCTAGCTTCGCCAAATCTCTCATCTCCGTTCGGCCGTGACGTTCGCCGGGGTCGCGGGGGCGGGAGGGGGGGTCCAGCCAATCAACGTCCCAGCGCAGTCGAGAGCAGCCTTATCGAAGACTCGGCGGAACTTGGCGAGGTCGGAAGTCACGCGCGACATCGCATTGGGGTTCAGGGGAGAATGGCGGCGTGGGGGAGGGTGGAGGATGTAGACTCGTATACAGGTTGCGCGGTCGCGCTGCGGCGGTGATTTGCTCGATTGTTTGACGCTCTGCGGGCGATGAGATGCGCACTCGGCCTCTCCTATCTCTGCCTCTCGATATATACGCGGCTTGCTATTAAGAAAGTCAGACTCTGCAGTAGTTCTCGCGCGGGGAGCGTGTGTGCTCGAGGCGGCCACTCATTACCAACTTTGCTCCGACTTCGTCTCGTATTGCTAATTGCTCGATTTTGTAATTTGTCTATATACCCTTTGGCTTTTCTCACCATTGGCCATTGTTTGTTTTCTTCTTTTTTTTTTTTATCAAAATTATTGGCGAGTCTAATGTAAACTCGAGTTAATTAAAGGAGCGGCGCAGCTTAGAATAATCTAATTTCTCACTCTCGAATGTTTTTGCAGCCATAAATTGCTCTATCTTCCTGCCCACCTTCACGGCCTTTGACTGCCTTTTCATTAGCATTTAAATGACACCAGGCGCGTTACCGGCGTATCGAAGCGATGCTCGCTCGCTCGCGCGTGCGCCCGAGCAAATTTACTGTGAAAATAAAATGCGGTTTAGCTTGGGCAACAAAAAAAAATTCCTTTGCGCCGATACGCTAAAGGGAAGGGAGAAAAAAGATGGAAAACAAGGGGAAAAAACAAAAATTTAACTGACCCTGCGCACGTTTTATTTATTTTGTTTATATTCGAACGACTTATCTTCCAGATTAGGCTAGACTTGAAAATTATTGCTTCGATGCCCATTATCTTAATTGATATGGTTATTACTTGCTTCTCCCTTTACACAATATTGTTATTACTCTCGGAATCGGGGTCAAATTTGCATGAGCGTTCATTTTCGACTCGTAGATTTAAGGTAAATATACGAATTATCTTTTAATCAGAGCAAAATACTTCAGCCGAAATCCAATAATTCGTGACACCCTATTTTAAATAAATTTCCACGAAAACCTAACGAATCGTCAGCGTTAAAACTGCGTAATTGCAATTGAAACGGAGGCAAATCCACTTACCAACAATTCTGTAATCTCATATCTCAATTTTCTTCAATTCGCTCCATCGTACATTTAATAACGCGAGCGATTATTTAATCATTCCCTATTCCGCGTTCGATCATTCTTCGGCCATAGCAACTGCTTTCTAATAGATTAACCATCTCGAAAGAAATAATGGAAAGCAGAGCGCGTATGCACGCGCAACGCGGCCACGACCATCTAGCTCTTGGAAATCGCGCAATTTTATTGCATCGAAAAATTCATTTTTCATCCGGCCCGGACGGAAGTGCAACGGCTGCGAATTCCGGCCTCTTTCCCGGCCGCCCCTCCACTTCCATCGACGTAAAGCCAATGCATGCATGATCGTTTTCCACGCGAGGAAGGAGGGGGCGGGGAAACCGAGCTGGGCTGACTCAGTTACAGCCCAGGGCCAAGGGCCGGTTATCGGGGCGCAGTCGGCGCATCGACTCGACCCGATTTGCGGCCCAGCGGGGGTATGCGTGAGCCTATTCGGGCCACGATAGGCCAAGAGGAGGTGGGCAGGAGGGGAGGGGGGTATCGGTGAAAATTGGTCGGGCGCGTAATGTATGCCGATCGTTTTTAGCTTTAGGCACGGGCGCGTAGGCTGTGGCTACACCTCCATAAATTACGCTGCGTTGCGCGACGAGAAAAGCAACCCTGTGTGCGCGTGTGTGTGTCGCTGCTGCGCGATTGATTCTTTTGCGCGTCCACGCCAGCCTTGTTACCCTAAGGATTTTATCATTCTCGCTGGAGAGTTATGGAAATGTCGCCGGGGTTGGTGTTTTTTTTTTTTTTCAACGCTGGCCTGTCTTGCCTTCAGATAAATAGAAAATGGAATTGGACTGAAGTTGGATATTGGGTCTCCTTATTCGGAATATATTGCTTTTATATCGTCGAATTGATATCGTGGGCAGTGTCGATAACAATGTTGATTGTACGGTCTTGGTAGTTTCGTTTTAAGCGCCCATAAAACACGGCCTGAAATATAATCAAGCCTGGCATTTTTCGGATTGACGACCGTAATGTATCGCTCGCTATGATGACGTCTCGTTTCGTACGTTACAGCGGTTGGTAGCATAAAAAAAAAGGGGATGGAAAAAAGTCCTTGACGTTAAGAGAGCTTGGCATAGGTGAGCAAACGCGTTAGCGATTACTCGCTTCTCAGTTCCACACAGACACCTGATGAATAAAATTAATTAAATTTTGCGATAAGTTTAACAGATTAAACTTTGCTTTCCAATACAGGACACTATCAAATTGTAACGGCAATAAATGACGCGACATTGTAAACATCAACGCACGCATTATTAAAATCCTATGGAAAAGAGCATCAATTAAACGCAAGTTCAAACGCAGCCGTCGCCGAGGAAAACTCTTGCGAGAGAGAAATATAAAAAATTTTCCACGTTTGACGTCGCAAAAGCTTAGTCGTAGCAGCAGTGCCAGTAGTAATAGCAAGGGTTGCTCGGCTGGAAACCTCTCATCTAAGAGTTCTAACGGCTAACGAGCTAGGGCTGGCTCTCTCTCTCTCTCTCTCTCTCTCTTCGCGTAAAGTGAGCAAAAATCCGATGCATTTCTAATTAACAAGAAAGTCGAGAGTCGCGCGCAAGCGGTAACGACGGCGGAGGAAGTAAGAGGAGATAAGAGAGAGAGAGAAGGGGAGAGGGGTAAGGGTATAGGGTAGGTGGAAGATAGCCTTTGACGCCGGCAATAGGGAAGAAACGGAACTCGAGCCGAGGAATAAAGATTCCCGCGCTAATGTCTCCATTATGTCGCATCGGAAGCTCGAGAAGGAGCATGCCTCGGCGATAATTATAAACGTCGATGTTATAGCCGTTGTTTGCGACCAGCTTGGGGTCTCTCATTTCATCGTTGGTAGAAAACGACGAGGAGGGAGGGGGAGGGGAGGGCCGACGAGGAGCTCTGCCATTTTTCGTCCCGCTCTCTCGTTTGCTCCCGTTCCCTTCGAGCCTTTTAATCAAGCGTGGCACGAAAGAAAGTTTTCCAAAGCTAAAGACCGTCCTCGCGACGCTCGAGACGCCTGACTTTAATTACTCGACGGAATTAATGCGGCATTACGCTCTGTCTTCTCTTTCTCCCGCTTCGCCCGACGCTGCACCTATACTCGGATGTGCAATGTCGAGCTGGTTTTCGTTTTATCAGGATAGGAATTAGTTTCCGAGGCATGTGTGTGTGTGTCTGTGGATTAGAAGACAAATAGATGATTAAATCGAGCTTAATGGTCATTCGTGAAAGTTGGAATTTCCGGAAATTCGGAAGGTATCAAATTTATTGTTATTGAAGCCATCTTTGTTTGTTTTTTTAACCAAAAGTTCGTTAATCGAAGGTTTTTTTTTTGAGTTTTATTTACAATATTTAGAAATACAGCGTGGATCGGATATATGTCTCTGTATTGTAAAAAAATCGTACGCTGACATTGTTCAAAGAATGACTGAACCTCAAAATTATTCTAGAGGTAGTCCCTACGACGCCTGCAACTATCCGACTACCGCCCAAACCATCCAATCGCTCCTACATTAGGAAAAGATATAACCCTTATTAATCCCCTGATAGAACTGCTCTCATTGCTGCTTTTTGTGTTTTTTTTTCAAAGTTTGGCGGGTGGGTAGATAGGTAGGTGAGAATCGTGAGGGGGTGAGTAAGATAGGTACGGAAGGGTATAGAGGTAGGTATCACTAAATACTACAATAAAACGAAAATGGCTCAATTTGTATTTATCTATTAATAAAAAAAATCAGCATTGTTCCGGAGATTAGCGACCGAAGCGAGCAGAAGGGTACACCCCTTCTATTTACTAATAAAACGAATATCTATATCACGCGGAGCACTCGCTATATTTTTCCAAAAATTAAATAACAAACATAAAAATTTTAGTATGAATCGTTCTCCCCCCCAAAAACATTCGAACGAAAACTGTTATTGGCTCGTTTCTGGTCGTCGGCTATTTTTTCAATTTCCCTTTTACAATACTCAATTTCGCATTTACGGTTCGACCCATAACATAACCCGAAAGCCGCGTAAAAAAATGTATCAAAAATAAGTAAAAGACCGAGAGCGCACACCTGCACGTATGGGTGTATACCTGGTCGCCCGATAAATAATTCATCCTGAAATACCCCACTCTCGTGTACATCTTATGGCGCCTACTAAAAAAAATCTACCGTTCCAAAAATATCGCTTCTCTATATCCCATCGTACACCTATATCCCCTACCCGCGTAAGAGGGAGAAACAAAAAAAAAAGAGCGATGGTGCTAAAAATAATCCTCGCGTCCCAACGTAGCCGACCAAAATAAAGCAAAACCGGGGGTGAGGTGGGGTGGGGGGAGGGGTGGCCTATACGCCGGTACGTCAAGTACACAGTGCACAGGCCAAAACCGCACTCGGACGTATCCCGTTGTCTTTTGCGGTCTCCCCGCGCGAGCGTCCGGCTCACCAAAGGAAAAAAAAAGACGAATCACGCAAAGTCATCAAACGACCTGTCCGTTTGGCCAATCGGGAGGGCCTTTGAACCGCGCAATACACAGCGGTTTTTCCTATTCAACGGCATGCCTCCTCTCAGCCTCGACCAGCACAAACCGGCCAGGTAGAGGAGAGAGTTGGAAAAGAGAGTCGCCGAGGAGGAGGTGTTCGCTCTCTCTCTCGGGCAGCGCGCGCATGTACGATGCGCCGGAGAATCACGACGGCGCGACGAGAGGGCCGCTTTTCATGAATATTGCACGAGAGCCCCTGCGAGCGCGCGCGTCGGCTGTAAAGCTGCGAACGCTCGGGTATTTCGGTTTTCCATTTACCAGGCCCACTCTATCACCTTTTCTTTTTTTATTTTGTTCCTTCGGCAAAGCCTGCGCAGCTGTTGTGCGCGAACATTTCGATGTAGAAGCTTCGAGGAGAACCTGTCCGGTAGTCCTCTCCCGTAACAACCGAGTCTGAAAATTAGTTTGAACGAACGTGGCGAAAGTTCTTTTTACGCTCGCAAAGTAAGCATGAGCTTCGGCTACGAACATATAAACGCTCTGATTCGACGAGTGTCCGACCGGCTTGCAGGCTGCTCGCTTAATTTTCCATTTAGAGCGGCTCTTAAAAGCCGACAGCCTCTTAATAACTATGGCTCGTCTCAAAGCGGCGCTCAAAGCAAGCCCGGCTCGCCTACATTTTTAAGCATTAAAAAGCCTCCTCCCCCCCCTTCCCCGTCACGGTCTATTTATGTACGTCAGGCCAGGCTCTCGCGCGCACGCGGCTAAGGCTGCGCGAAAAGGAGGAGGGGGAATCTCACGCGAACGAATATCTGGAACGCGGTTAAATATACGTGTCTTCAGGGGAGCAAAGGGAGAGGCACAGGCTCCGAGAGAGAGAGAGAGGGAGAGTGAGAGAGAGAGAGAGAGAGTGGGATAGAAGCGAAAGGCGATTTTCGTTGGTGCACAAC
Source organism: Anagyrus pseudococci (assembly GCA_030522585.1). Classification (NCBI taxonomy): domain Eukaryota; kingdom Metazoa; phylum Arthropoda; class Insecta; order Hymenoptera; family Encyrtidae; genus Anagyrus; species Anagyrus pseudococci. Next base: position 7,323 of record JAPYYQ010001205.1, read on the forward strand.
ACAGTTGGAACTCTTTAACGCGCCTCTCCCTCTCTCGCGCGAGTGCTAAAAGTCTTTAACGAGCTCTCGCTCTCTTTTGCCATTTTCGGTTTATCTAGCAGCGGGCCGCGCGCGGTCTTCTCTCTCTTTTGTTCCATTTATGCCCGAGGTGCGTCCAATTACTCGGCAGCCTTAAAATGTATAATTAGCTCGTTGCTTTGACAGCTCGGACACCTTTCCTCGCTTACTCTGGCCATTTTCAAACGGGCGATAGCCACTAGCAGCCTCTTTCTCTATCGTTTATTCCGCGAATCGCCAGGTCGGAAACTTTGACGCTCTCTTTCTCTATCGAGAAATGGTGATGCATCGTGGAGAACTGATAATTAGCTATTGCCTATATCGGCGCTGGAGAGAAGCCGAGGCGCGCGGTGGCGGCCAAAGCTGAATCTCGATGCGAACTTTTTAACGATCCCCTAATTGCCGCTGATGCTGCTCGTAATTTACTTCCCGCCCCCTTCTTTGGCACCCAGCTATCGATTCCGCCAATGAGCTTGGCTCGCGTTACAGCCGTGCAAAAGTTCATCGATTACTTTCCAGCGACTGAGCAATTCCGGGGGCTAAAACTACACGCCGCGAGTCTAATCGGTCGCCATATATATGCCCCAGCACCGATCTCGAATTATCGACGATACATTTGGCTCGAGTGTAGGAGCAAGAGGAGAGCAGCGTAGAAGAGGGGGTGGGAGGTGGTCAGCGGTATCCGGCAATTGGACGGACCCTCATAATTGTCAGTAGCCGGGAACGCGCACTTAAAGCCGCCCGAGCGGGCCTCGGCATTCACGCGTATCTCAATCCATTGATCATTAATTTACGCCAAGTGGACAGGAGGATCGAGCGTTTGAAGGCCTCCTCGACTCTCCCTCTGTCCCACTCTCGAGCAAGTCTACACGTGCGCAAGGGATGGAGAGTTTCTTATGCTAATAAGTTTGACACTTTGTCCGGCTATCGGCTTGAAGCCGTCCTTTGATTTAACCCGAATTGCCAAATTTCGATGGTTCCTCTCTCTCTCTCTCTCTCTCGCGCGCGTGAGCAGGGTGATATGTGCGCGCATAGCCGTGTCATCTTTACGACGTCGTAAATCTGTTAATTAAACTGCCTAGCTGAGCGCGGAGCGCGTTGATGACGAAACGCGCGAGATTGTATTTATTAGTTTGGGGCCAAATACGGCCCGCGCGTAAATCAAGCTTTGACAGCTGACAAGCGAGATCGTATTTTGAAGATTTAATGAATTTATCATTACGACGGCTCGGGATTTTATTAAAAATATAATATTCAATGTTTATGCTCAGCCTCGACCTCCTGGCCCGCAGAGGATAAAACAATTTGAACAAGACTTTCCGGTTCTCGTAAATACACACAGGCTCTCTCTCTCTCTCTCTCTCTCTCTCTCTCTCTGCGTTCATTTTTCGTTCCAAGATTTTTAATTTTTCATGAATTATTGATGAATGCACTTTTTGATGACTTTTAGCTCTCGAATAAACATACCTCAGCTTGGTAATTAAAATTCTTTTTTTTTTATCTAATTAATTTTCGACAAATACCGTAGGACGAGTTGTTTGCTCTTTTGATTTTTCGCATATTACGAATACTGAACTGATGATTTATAAGCTATCACAAACAAAAGCTTAATTAGGCAGATTATTACGTTTTATCGTATAGTTTGCTCGCGTGAATTCCGACAAAGCCGGCATTGCAATCACAATGACACATATAGAATAAAGAGAAAGTATACGAATTCTCGTTATTTTGTTGCTGTACATTCTTATATACAAAAAAAGTCGATAATCTTTTTTCGTCGGATCGCTCGCAAAAATACACTGCCAGCGTTTCATTTATCTCCGAAACTTCAAGTCGCACGAAAATCCGTCGCGTAAAAAAAAGGCCGTTCGCTTCTTTCACTCCCCGAAATTTCCATAAATCATGAAGCGCTTGAAAGCTAAAAGAAACGGCAATATCGGGCGAGCTCCTCGGCGCGTGAATTTCTCCCCATGTATGCGAACAAAGTAAAATTCGGAAACAAAATACTCCTCCTGCCGAATACTTCGAGAGCCATTAATCAATTTACCATACGCACGGAAAAGCGCAGGCATTTTCTTGAGCCTCGCAATAAATTCCCCTGCCCTTTGCCCTCGTATATACATCGCGGGAGAGTCCGGTTAATCTAGTTCGCGTGATCCAGTTCGAGCTCGAAATCCGTCATTGCACCAAGGAATAATCGCCCCGGCGCTTTTTCGTCCAGATCGATGTTCAGCCTTGATTCAGGTGAGTGGGGGAGCTGAGCGTGCAGCAGCAGTAGCGGGTCAAGCTTCAATCTGGCCTTGCACCACAGGGGGTGGAGGTGGGGGGGGGGGAGGCGTCGAGGGTATATAGCAGTGCCGAGCAGTGAAGAGGTGCCTCGATTACGAGAGCAGTAGCGCCGCCAGCGGTCTTTTTGACCTCGTGTCCCGCATGATGCTCGGGGGGAGGCAGAGGAAAGGGGGAGGCGAACGAGTTCGAGATGCCGCGATAAGGTCGCAAGCGCTTCCTAACCTGCCTACAACACGTGTTCGATTCTCTTGGCCTCCTCCTTTCCTACTCGACACCCTGCGGACCCTCACCCTCCTGCTGGCCGATTTCCTCGCAGTTTAAGCTCGCTTATTAGCAGACAACCTGCGGGTGCTTTTGGTTATTATTAGCCCTACGGATTTGCATGTTCATGGGCCTCCAGCTAAATTAGGTTCATTCGCGCCCAGCCAGGCTACGAGTCGTTATTAATGCGAGAGAGGGCACGGGGGTGGGACGAATCAAGCCTAGCTCTCGTCTGCCCGTGTGTCCTACGGCTGTAGCTGTTCCACTTACGACTTTCACCGCTGTTATATCAATCCTCTCAAACTGAACCTCTGTGTGTGTATACGTGTATCTCGCGAAAAACGTGTAGCTGACTATTGGCTAACTGCTCTTCCGAAATATATCGGTATACAGCGTAAGTGCTGGAAAAGGGGGCTAAGCTCTTAAGCCAGATTAGATTCGATTCCCGTGTTTATGTATCCGGCGAAGCTACACAACGTTTGCCTTGAATTTTCCACCGTAGAAGTATTCAATACCGATAATTGTGACTCATCGTGTTTACAACTTTTCATCGTACTTTGAAAATCCTTTTGTATAGGTATGCTAGGTTCGATCTCCCCTACAATTGCGATCTTTCGTTCTTGCATCAATTAAGAAGAGTCATAAAGAAGAGAAAAGAAAAAGTAAAGCCGGCCAACATCTCCGATTCAGCCTTCTTTCAGCCCATTACAATCGGTACCGCGCAATGTAGCTCCGAAGTGAACATCCACGCTAAGGTCATCATTACGGCGGGTAGGTTGGCCAGGCCAGTAGTTATCAAAGGCCCCGAGGACGAAGCTCTCTTTTATGCCCCCCTCCTCGTCTTTCCATCTCTGTCTTCGAGCTGAGTTTACGCCGGAGGACGTCGCTCGCTTCACTTGTCGCACGACAGAGTCTGGTAGGGGTGGGCATTGTGCCGTAGCTCCATTGATTACCTCCTTCTTCAATCGCGTCTCTCTCTTGCTCTCATATTCCGCGCAGCTCCCGCGTTGGCGCTATTATCGATCGCGGCCTGCAGCTTCTCGCTACAAAAGAATCGCTCCGACGACTATCTCTTTTACATGCGCCTTCGCTTGTTTTTTTGCTCTCTCTCTCGTTCAGCGTGTCACACTTCTTTCTGCCTCTCGACGAGCCACGAGCGACGACCTTCTTATCGCAAAGCTCGACGTGGAGAAAAATTGCGCTGGATCGCTCGGCTTTGAATGGGATGTAAGGGGATATTTAGAGTATCTATTATATTTTCGAATGTCGTGGGATCGTAAAAAATTGTTTGACGACGACGAGAGAGAGAGAGAGAGAGGGGCTTTCTTATTCCCCTTTGCCGAAGGACACGGGGTATATCGATGGGGTTGCGGGCCTCGTAAAACTTAATGGTTCATTACCGATGAAATATGGCATTTCATAAGCATTTATGTTGAATCTAAAATCGTGTGTGTCTGTGTGCTTTTATGTCTTTGCGGGAACCTACTTTTCGTATAAGAGCTGCTTTTATATTTTACGCTAAACTTGTTAAATTCTTTTATTTCTCTGAAATAAGTCCTGTGCCTGTTTTAATGAGAACATTAGTTTATCGAAACATCATCGGTGTCGTTGTATTTTTCAACGTCGCCTGTTTGTATCCAGAAACGAGAAACCATTTTTTCCCTACTATACTGTTTCTTCCGGTTGCAGACATCATTCACTAACTCAACCAACAGCATCAGTCCCAAGATCCAACCTCCCTCTTCTTTCTCTGTCTACGTCTCCACGTTTTTCTCTATCCCTCGCTTAGACGCCGCTTTCTTTCGGTGTGACTGCCCGTCCGCTGCCGGACCGCGACTAAAGAAGGAGGAATTTGCATTTGACGAGGGCCAGCCGGTTCTCCGCAGTAGATAAACTTGATCGAGTGCCGGGCGAAGGAGAATCGCGGAATCCGAAATCTCGACGAGTGCCGGAGCTGGAGTCGCCCTTCTCCTCCCCGGCTCATGTCAAGCACGTAGAAATTCCGTGCCTTCCTTATCCCCGAGCCTCAGCTCTCCCCGCCCCTCCATCATCTCTTCAACTAAGCTTTGTGGTCTTTCGACAATCACCCCACTTGTCGTGACGGTACGTCTCTTTTTCTCCGCCGAGCGGACGTTTCACTATATTATTTTACGGACGGTCCTTGTGGATCTTAACTTCTTTTTTCGTCTTGCGTAAAACGCGGGTGGATGGATATATCGCCGTCGGGTGTATTCGTAATATTTGCTCGTGTGCTTACCCCTCGGAATATATATTTCAAAAATTTTGGATTTGATTAAGTTTATTTTACTTGATTACAGTTTTGCGAAATTATTAAAAAAAAAACAACATCAACGTTCTAATAAGGTTAAACGCTTTTCATTCAATATCAGCAGTAAAAATGCCTACAAGTACGACTTTATTCCCATTAAAATGCTCTGCCCGTGCGTCGAGGCTCAATTATCCGCCGATGAATGGCAGGTGTTTTCTTTTACCAAAGAAAAAGAGAAAAAAAATCGAGGAAAAGGGAAAACATTCTAATTCAGGCATTCATTAATTCTCACTAGTCTAAGTGAGCTGCTGCGCTGAATAAGCGCTTAATAAACTCTGGTAATAAAAGCAGAAAACCGCGAGTGCAGCAGCGCCAGCAGCAAGATTACGATTGGCGAACTTCGGTAAAAGTTCAAACGCCTTCGAACAGAAGAGGAAAGAGGGAAGAGTCGGGTAGAGTCCAGTTGTTGGAAGTCCCGAAAAAGCGGTGATTCCACTTAACTTTAAAGCGACTGTGGAAAATGATGAATGGACGTTAGTGGGGTGGGGGGGGGGAGGAGGTGGAGGAGCTCTGGGCCTTTTTTGCGCTCGCGCGGGCTGCGTAACCGGAAAGAAACGCAAAGAAGTGAAGAGGTCAAGTGTCGGAAAAACTCGCCGACAAAGAAAGAAGCCGAGCTGCTCCCAGCGGCAGCCATTCCAGTACCACGCCCCTCGTTCTCCCGGAATTTTTCTCTCTCTCCCTCGGCTCTTTCTTCGCCTCTACCGTCCTTGACAACTCTTTAAACGGATTTTTGCGCGCGCGCGCCGTCCGTACCGCTGCTGCTGCTGCTGTCGGCGGCGGGCCCTCGAGCGTCACTCGAACGAATGCAAACGACGCATTAAACGCAATTCCCTCTCCTACTTCGTCTCTCTCTCTCTCTCTCTGGTGCTCATTCTTGTTCTCTCCGCGGTGGGCTTGCCGCAGCGAAATAACCAGAGCGTCGAGATCTATTTTTCCGTCTCGCTCGCCGGCACAGCCCCGTTCCCGTTTTTAGTTTATATCCTATTACAGCGCCCAGAGAGAGTGTGCGAACGCGAGTTCGCGGTCTTCCTTCGTTTACCACCCCCCCCCCCCCCTGTGCTCTAGCTCGCTCTTTGTTCGCTTCTCTCTCTGTTGCGCCCCCTCCAAGCGCATTATTTCGCATTGTCCGTGTCGCTTTGAATTACGCCGCCGGCGCGCGCGCTGGCTATTTTGTTAACATGGAAAACGACAGGTGGCTGAAATGTTTAATCAGATACGTTTTATCGAAATGTTTGTCGGACGAGCGTTCGTTTTGCGAATTGCGTTTCGCGCTTGATTAACTTTTTTTTCGGCAAAACGAATTAATTGAGTTTTGCATGTTCGAAAAAACAATCGTATTTTTCTTTTCGGTGTTTTTCTTGCCCCTTATGGAGAATTTAACAATGGCCAGGAAAATTAGTTGAGTGATTTAAATTTTAAAGAGAGAAAGAGAAGGGGGAAGGTCGCGGGGAAACCCATGGAAATGACGTCTGGAGTCGAAAGGGCAAGCGAAAGCTTTTTTTAACGAATAATGCTGTATTAACGCCGGGAGCTTATCAGCTGTTAATCTTGGGCTCATATCAATTGACAGCTTTTCTTCTCTCTCTGCCAATGTGCTCGAAGCCCGGGCGAATCCCCGCCTTTCCATTTTTATGGTTTTCCAGCGCAACGCTACTGCTATTAAAAGTGATAAACGACTCTGATAATAATCCACGTTAGAAGTTGGACCGTAGTTTTTTTCAGGCTTTTTTTCTCTCGAAATTTAAAAAAATTGCATTCAAGGTTTTTAGACGGGAATAAATTTTTTTTCAGATATTTGAAATGCGATAACTTTTTTATTTGACTAACGTAAATATAGAGACTGCAGGGACACTCGAAAAAGGGCTGAGTATTTCTTTTTTGCACAAAGAAAAATGAATTTCGAGTCTGAAATCTGAAGTGTTTGTTCTGCGATTTTATTCCTTGCAAGTCAAATACTTATTTAATTATAATTTTTTTTGTGAAATTATAATAGGATGGATTTAAAAAGGAACAATAGAAATAGTTTTCATAAATTTTCCAACATCTCCGTTATTCAACCGCGAATCTTCTTATCCGATCGATTTCTCAAAATTGCTCAACCAAGCAGTAACGAAATGCGAATCGGAATCACGAGCACACGTGTGTGCGAGTCTCTAACGAAAATAACTTTTGAACGACGAAAGATTCGAAAGAGCCGCGATACCTGGTACAAAAAAATAAGAAGAAGATTCGAGCCGAGTGATATCTGGCGCTGGTAGATATATAACCATGAATGGTACTTTGATGCATTTTTATGGGCCTTTGAAGTTCTCTGGCCGCACGGCTTCCTTCCGCCCTTCATCTCCTCCCTCTTATTTCTTTCGTGGACTGCCCGCTTACAGCGAGCTTCCCTTTTCTCTTGGCTATCTTCCGTCTTTTTGCCGTTGTACACTCGTAACGACGAGAAGACCCGCTGTACGGTTTCGCGATATCGTAATACCCAATTTCTCTAAGCTTGACCACCTTGTTCTACGCAGATATTTTTTATTGTCCTATTCCGGCTAAAGAAATACGCTGTTCAATAAAATCGTAAAAGTATTCCCTCGTTTAATACTCAGAGAAACTAGATTGTTCAAGATTCATAAAAAATGATCTTAAACAATTAAAAAATAAAGAAACAAAAAAAAATACATAAACTCTGAATTTTGTGGCGTAAAGTGCCTACGGTGCCAAGAATGAGAAAGGGAGAGAGAGCGAGAGAAAGTGAGGGAAGGGCAGGTCATGCGCCTGCAGGGGCGCACACGCTCGGCGCACATGCAAATTTGCTGGCCGCTGTGATAACATTTCCTCTCATTACCGCGTCACTCGATATGCGCATTGACCTCGCGCAGCTTCAAGCCGCGAGCGCAGTAGCGTCGGCACACACGCAAGCACCACACGTTTCGTAGAACAATGAGGTCGGATTGCACTTGCTCTCTCTCTCTCTCTCTCTCTCTCTTTCGCAATTTTCGATATTGCACCTTTTCTTGATTAAATCGTCGTTAAAAAACAATATACATATAAATGTATTTGAGTTGTGAAGGAGCTTTCAAAAATTACGATTTACTGTCAATTATACGGATTCGTTGTCAGGCAAAGCTCGTTTTCCATTTCGACATATTTGCTATTTACTTTTGTAAATTATTTTGTTTGATCGTAGGATCGTTGTTAACTAAAGTATGATTTGTGCGCTTGCAATTTCATGTGGAATATCCGTTGAAGGAATATTTTTCTGGGGATTACATTGACGTTATGGTTGTTTGTAATAATAAATTTATTATTGTTAATACCGCGGGATTAATTTGAATTTGGTTAATCGAGGATACGGTTTAAATTTGTATCGTTCCTGGGAAAATTAATATCGCGTAGTTACATTATCGTATAATGCAAATATAGCACAACAATCCATTATTAATAAGCATGACTATATATATGTTGTATTAATGTTTCGTTAACTACAAAATAACACATACTTTGGGCACCGCTGTATTTTAGTAGGTAAATCTAAAAATAATTAATACGCTTTGACTCCCGCTATGAATTTAATTTTAATGAGTACATTGACACGGATACGAAAATAAGTAGTAACCCGCAGATATGATCAGACGTCAATAACACGTCTGCAAAACGAAATTGAAAATAAGTTTTCTTTGCTCGTTTCCCCCAACCCTCCGCCCCCAGTACGACCAATCCAAAATAAGCTACAAAGTTGCACACCTATATCAAAGAATCAATCTTTCCCGAATCGCAGAAAGACGCATTTTAAATTTTCCAACTTGTGCCATTACAATATCGAGCGTCGCGCGAGAAAAATCGCTCACCCGCAACAGTCAAAATACGCGTATCTATCATGCTTTAGCGTAGTCGAAGAGGCCGCAAGGACCGAGGCTAAACTCGAGAGCAATCCAACCCTTAACCCCCTCCCCCCACAAAGCACAAATTCCTCGGCAATGTCTTACAAACAGTCGGAGAGGAGAAAAAGGCGAAGAACAGCCATCAATCCCCGACCGCTTAAGCTCGCAAGACAAACAAACGACGCGCTCTCGGCGTGCGCTTAATCAATTTTAAAAATCTTCCCCTTTCTCTCTCTCTGTCGGAGAATCGAAGCAGTCTCGGCTGGTAGATCGGGATTTGGGGCGGGTGCCCCGAGAGCAAGAAAGCGATCTTTCCCAAAGACAAGCCCGCAGTGCGCGGAGCAAAGAGCTAGACGGAGAGCAATAGGCGTGTCGGGCCCCTTTCCCTCCCCCCCTCCCCCGAAAAATCCCGATGTATCTCGGGGGCTGGGGCGAGCGGTGGAGGAGGCAAACTTATTTAAGTTAAGCAGTCTCATTCGATACGTCGATTCATCGAGAGCCAAGTCAAATAAAGTTTGCGGCCGAGCGCTGAGGGAACTTTCCTTACTTGACACATATTCCGTCGGGAACGATTTCTCCTCGTCTACCCAGCAGCTCGGATATCCTGGCGCGACTTTGCGCCTCCCGATCTCTCTCTCTCCCTCTCTCTCTCTCTCTCTCTTTCTATCTTTGTCGTCCTTTTACGTACTTATACCAAAGGGGCGTCGAACTTGGGCGCTTCGGCTATTATTTTACTTTGGCTCCCCTCCGTACGGCGGTGACTTGCCGCTTCTGCTGACGAATTAAGAGTCTCCGAAGTCAGCGAGAGGCCAACTGTGGAAAAGCCACCTCTCTCTCTCTCTCTCTCTTTCTCTTCGCTCGCTTTTCTCGTCTAGTCCCAACCGAATCGCGTTTCGTTTTTCGAGACACACGGACCTTTCGAGAAGGCAAGTTTGTAGTTTGAGAGCCGCGCAATTTATTGCGCTTCCTTTTTCTGGATGAGAAGCTTAGCTGTATATACGTCTTGGATAGGAGGAGGCAGACTGTTTTGCCGCGATCGCTCTCTCCGACTGCTAGATGCAAGGGATTCAATTGCGAAAACCTTTAAGTCACTCTCTTCGATCTCCGTTGAAAATTACGTGCACTTTTTCAAAGCGACACATCCGCGGTACGAGTAATTTTCCGAGATTTCAGTAATTAATGAAAAGCTAGCTGGAACAAGAATTATTCGAGGCGAGTAGAAACGAGCGGTGTAGGTGCAACAGAAAAAAAGCAAGCAGCGAGGCAGTATCAGGAAGGGAATCGACGCATACTCGGGGCGCCCCCTCAATTAAGAAAACTCGGTAGGGAAGGGCTAAGGGCGCAATTTTAATATCCTCGGTAATCCTCTTGCTTGGCCTCGTTCCTTGGAAGCGCGAACGCTCACCTGAGCGAGTCGGCGTCCAAGTTGGCGAGGAACCGAGCGGGATGAGACTACTACCCTTCCCCTCCTTCTCGACGCGGAAGAGACACGCCCGGATTGCGCGCGTCGAAAGTTTTCTATGAGCAGTAATGAACTGCGCGCGCGAGAGAGCCGTTCCCGTTCACGGCTCTCTCTCTCTCTCTCTCCCCTTGCCTTAGAGCCCTCACTGCCGGTCGTATACTAATGACTTTTTAAAGAGTATCCAGCAACGTGGTGTGCGCGACGCAAAGTGAAATTCCAACTTTTCGCATGACGCCAACTCCCTTTACTTCCCCCCCCCCAGCCCCTCTCTCTCTCTCTCTCTCTCTCTCTTTTCGTCCGAATGGCGGGAGTTGCGCTTACGCTTGTAATTCGCTCGGGTGATAATCGATTTACAAAACTTTGCGTCCGTGCGCGTTTATTAATGGGATTGTCTTTGTCCTTGGCGCTTTTACGCCGCCGAGGCTGTATTTATGTTTTTAATATCGGAGATTAATTGAGGGAATTGGACGGAATCGTTTTTTTTTCCTCTCTCGTTTTTCTTTTCTTGGGTTCCTACGAAGGAAAATTTATTTTGAAATTTTTTTCGAATTTTATTCAATTCAACTTCGGTGTTTTTTTAATGTCGATTAATATACATTACGTTGTTTTCGCTCGGTCGAAAGAAAGTTTGTAAAAAGAGACCGCGAAAATTTTCATTTGGCCTGTAATAAAAGTTTTAATTTTATTCTACCGTTGAAAAGGCTTCAGCAAAAGTTAAATTTCGACTGGTTTACTCTCGCTCTCCCTCTCTTTCTCTTTCCCTCTATCTGGCCGTCTGTACTCCAACTGTAAGCTAATTAAAAACCGTACAAATTTTTTCGTACTCCCCTCGACAAAGTATCTCAACACTCTTGCAAAATTTTATCATTTTTTCAACACTCCTTTCCTATACGAAACGTCAAAAAAAAAAAAAAAAGAAAAGAAAAAGTAATACTCCAGTCGACTTGTATCACATCAAAAAATCGTTTCCACTTGAAATTACGGGCGCTGGGCTTCTTGTGTACGCGATTCGCCCAGTACGTTTCGTGATTTATAACTCAATCTCGCAATATTAAAGCCCGAGAATTTTCCCGGGGCCAAATAGAGAAGTTGTACATTTCAATTACGCGCACTGCGCACGTGTGCCAGTGTTGAATATCCGTGGTGAGTATGTGCGAGACTCCCTGTACCGTACGTGGCTCCGTGACACGTTTTAACGTTAAAAAAAGTGTCATTCCAAGTACATCACTGGAAATCCCGTGGCTCTTCGAAAAGTCTCGCCGCTGCGTAGTATCGAGAGTCCTGTGGCGTAAAGTGTGCCACCAGAAGGTAAAGAGACCTACATTACACCCAAAGCGATACTCCCGGCCTTGTCTTTGGCACGACTAAGAATCGAAAGGGGCCGCTCGTTAAGAAAACCGAATGCAAAGCTCTTTTCTGATTTCTCTGAAACAATTAATAAGTTCGATCATAATCCTCGATTCGACCAGCCTCAACTTCTCTTTATTAGTCTATCGATGGCGAAGTTTTAATTGGCTTACAAAGTTCGGTAACTACTAAATGCGAAAATTCGTGGCCCCCTTTTTTCTTTTCTTTCTTTCCACCCCCTCCCCCATCGTTTTTTTTTACTTTCTTTAAACTTAAACATTTTGGAAATTAATAAAGTTTCTTAAGTCTTCGGCAAGTATTTTTCCAGACTAAATTATAGAAAGTACTTAAAAAACTTCCAACCAAGTACCCGGGCTAATTAGTACCAGGTTTTAATCGAAGGAAAAAAAAATTTTTTTCAAGACGCCTCCTAACAAACGCCTTTCACTTGACGCCCGTTCGCGAACGCCTTTCCTTTTTTTATTTTTCAAGAGGCCACACTCGAAGTTGGGTAATTAACAAACTACTACAAACTAAGTCGCGATCATTGGCTCGGCAATCCCGTCTCCCAATAAAGCGTCTCGTTTACGATGACATTTCTAGTGAGACGTACACACCCACACATTCACACAGCCGGCATCAAAGTTCCGACAATCGAGCGTCCAGTTATACATATTCCACGTTTATCACGTACTCATCGGCGAGATGCAGGGCCGGTGCGTTTAAGCTCGCCGAGACGAGGTAGCGCTTGCGCATACGTACACGCTTGGAAACTGATTCCTCCCCCCACCTTCTCGCTCTTACGCTCGTAAAGTTCGCGCAGTACGCAAAAGCGAGCGGTTTACGAGGTATCGTCCCGTGTAGGAGATAGTATGGGGGTTAGTCGTAAAAAAGTTGGCCGAAATGCTTACCTTGGCAAACGCAGGAAGTGGAGTTTATGCGCGCGTGCGCTCGGGCCAACCGCCGGCCTGGCTAAACGCCTCCCGGATACACCGAGATAAATAAGGAGCCTTGGAACGCGCAACAATACACCTGCGAGAGATTGAAATAAGTAAGCTGCGAGCGCGCGAGCCGAGCATGTACCGGGCAAAAATTCGCTGGCTAGAATTTTGGCTTTCGAGGGATTTCTCTCCTGCCTTGTTTATGTTTGGCGAACGAAACACTTTTTCTTTAGCGAGTATACACGCCTGAGGTTTCACTCTCGAAATAAGATCTGAAATTTAATTAGTTTTTCGAAAAACGTTAGCAATACGGAGCTAATTAAAGTTGAAAATGGTTACTTCGAGGGTATTCGTTGACGTCCGACCATACACGGACTGAAACCACTCGCAGTGCAGATACGTATCGAGAAGACCAAATACACGGTATGTTCGTGCGCATATTCAATAATGTCGCGCATAAAATCATTGACGTGCAGCTACTCGTTCTGTCCCAAATCCTCGGGCTGTCCCCAATAGCCCGAGTCAGTGTCAGTCGACTTCCCAACTCCGCTATTGACGAATGACCGCGAAATCTCAAGCACTTATCCCAGAATCCGGCGCAGCCGAGGGCCTGGAAGGTAGGCTGGGCAAACGCGTAAATTAACGTCGGTCTTCCCAGTGCCGTCGACCTTGCCTAACAATTTGCTACCGCACACCACTGTGCTCGACCCATACCAAGCTCTCGTGTTCGGCCTTCTCTTGTCGGCTGTTGGCAGAGAAGCCGAGGCCTGGGATTTGAACGACGGCGGCAGCGGCAAAGGGAGATTCAGCGTTTGGACGTTAATGAGGTTTGCGAAACGCTACGGAGAAGTCGCCCCCGGCACTGCGTCACTACTATGAACAATGATGTTTATGGCTCGCGAGAGAGAAATGCCTGGAGATCCGGAAGGGATAATGCACATCGGACTACCAGTGTCTGACTAGTTCTTTGACTGCTGGCATGCGGAGCTTTTATGCTAGTTATACCACCAAGTATTTCTTAATAACGTATAAACGTTGTTGAATTAATATTTTTTTTCCAATTCATGAAAAATTAAACGTCCGTTTTGACTCGTTGCAAATAAATATTTTTGTAAAAGCGTCAAAACTTTGTCGGAACTGTTTTTTAACTTTTCGTTGCTGCACCGACATTGATTTTTCGGGGCAACATAAATCTCGAAACATTTAAACTTTTAAGACTGTAATTCCGCTTCGGAAGCTTCAGCCATGTGAGTTGAAGTTAAATCTGATTATTTTTACTTTTCAAACACAACGATAGACTGAGGGGGCAAAAAAATTTCGAATTTAACGCGAGCGTAACTTTGTAGAAAATTTAACTGTGGGCATTGCGAGAGTTTTATTTTCTTTCCCTTTGTACCGGTACGTCAAGTTTATAATTTGTCTGTCAAAAAGTCATTCTGTAAATCCACGCGCAACTTACATTCCTTTTTTTATTTTTAATTTTAAAACTCGAAAATCTCCTGTAACAATAAGTTTTTTTTTATATCAACACAAAATCTCGCCTCAAATGTTCACTCATCTCGGGTCGTTTATTACAAAGCTCAATACGGCTTCCACATTAAAAGAACAAAAACGCCAATACCTCTTTTAACTCGGAACACAACGTTTAAGCCTAAAGGCAATCTCCATGCTCATCATCGAAACTAACTCCGAAATGACCCGCAAATTTCGGGGGCACATCGCGTGCGCATTACGCGATATCGCACTCGACGATTATTACGGCCCGCGGCACACAGGATACCACATATACACGGAGAGAGGGAGAAACGCCGGGACTTCACGAAATGCCGCGCGAGCATTCGATTGATTACGTTCCTCAACGCTGTACGGCTGCTCGTCGACTGGTTCATTATCTCTATCCGTATATACAGCGAGGCCAGGGATGCACTTTCCACTCGGTAGCATCGCGAGTTAGCTTTGGACGTTCGTGGAAGAATTTCCTTCCATTTCGACTCTCTCTCTCTCTCTCTCTTTGCTGCAGTAGTACATAGGCACAACTACTGCTGCCACTGGATTAAACGACAACTGCAATGGTTAGTCCCGTGCAACTTTTTGCTCTTCATTATTCACACGGCCCTGCAGAAATATGCACACACACGGCTGGCCGACGTTCTTGTAAACGAATTTTCAAGTACACGCTCGTCCGCCGTGCAACTGCTCGTAAGAACGGCATTTGCCATTTATTGTTTTATTCCGAGCGCCGTTTGATATTATCTTTTCATACCTTTATCTTTTGTGCCCCACCACACCAGAGCTCCCTGCCGAGTTTCCATCATACCCGCTTACTCCTTGCGCGCCTGCATATTTCCTTATGTTTTTTTGTACCTATCTCTTCCTCTTACGATTCCTCTGGTTTTACAGCTCTCTATTCTCTCGGCGGCAACTTTGCTCCTTTTTTTATACCCAAGAATAACCCCCGGTGTATCCCTGCGATTCCGAACTCCATCTCTCCTCTCTCATCTTTCATTCTAGAGCAGGTTTTTTACAACTTCCTACCTACCTTCGGTTTCTATAATTTTTTGTTTCCTGGTATATCGCTCTTGTCTCCTTCTCTCGTCTCCGTCCAATCCTTTCTCCCTCTTTCTCTCTCTTCCCTCTGGTGGCGCAATTCGAGGCTGCAAGGTCGGTAGCTATTAAAAGCTTTACGAGCCTTTTGCGCGGAAACTGCCGGTCACCGGGCTGGATAGCTCTAACCCCAAGATTGTTGATGCTGCTACGGATGCCCCGGCATGATCTCTCTCTGTCTCTCGCTCTACCCCTCTTTCTCTGCATTTAACGCCCGAACAACTGTGCATTTGCGCAGCCGAACAAACGACGGCTGCATATGCGCTGCCGGAAATCTGCTGGGCTGTCTTAAAAGATTACAACGGCCGAGAGGACGCGACAAAAGGCAAGCGGGATATATGACGCGCTACTATCCCGCATCCTCGAAACAAACGTTGCGCTCGTTAATATAACGAGTTTCGGGGAGTGGGCAAACGCTGAATTTTCCTCTCTCTCTGCATACCTTCCTCTCTCACTCTCTTTCGTTTGCTGTTGAAAGATTCACTCCTCCTCGGCCAGCAACGATGGCGACTTGTGTCGAACGCGAGCAAAAGCGCATTGGGATTTCAGGGCAGAGCTTCAGCAGCCTTTTACGGCTGCCGAGAGCTTTTATTCAGCGACCCCTTCTATTTTATACGCGTTTGTATGAAAAAAATATTTTTGAAGTTTTACATTTTTTTTCTTCATTTTTTATTTATTTATTTATTTTTTTTGATTGTGTAAAAGAAATGTTTCGGAGTCATTAAAATGTTTCGGATATTTGCAAGTTCTGCGGGATGATCCTTATAGTTAAATTTTTATGTTTTTCATCTTTTGTTTGTTTTATCGGCGACAGTTGCACGCTTTACTTCATTGCGAAACTCGAAGCCTTTCGATTGTTTTTTACATTTGAATCCAACTAAAGAAAAATAGTAGCTTGAGAATATTATTTATGCCTGACCGTATCCCAGCTTTTACTACTTATAACAACTACACCACGAGAAACGAAATTCCAACATTCGCACAAATTTATTATCGCAAAGCTCTTCTGCAATAAATTCCAAATTGTTCGATTTTATTCGCGATCGACCTTGGACTTGACAAAAAAAAAAAACGAGAATTTCATTGAAAAGCAGCGTCGATGTATAATTAGCAGAGCAAGCTCTTATCTGCCCCCCCCCACTTCTTCTTATCGTCCGCTCCCTAAAAACAATTAAGTGCCCTCCGCCACTGTATTTTCTCGCTTGCGAAGAGCATAGTCGGGGATCCTCTCCATCTATCGGCGATACGCTCGGACACAAGGCTAGGCGAGAAGGGGTCTCAAATGGGAGCTCAAACATCGAACCAATTTACCGTCCGCCCTGCTAGCGCGCTCTCGCTTACAGAACCTATAAACACAAACAGGCGAACATACACACACAGACGCGCGTACACACAAGCACACGTACACACATCAGCTATCCAGAGCGGCGTGGGAATCTATAGGCGAGTGTCCGAGTTGGCGCAAAAGCCTAGAGTCGGATTTCGGAGGGAAAGGCGCGGTCGCGCCAGAGATAAGTCCGAGGAATCTCCCATTCCCCGCAGGCCCCGGCTAAATCCCTGGTTTCTCCCCCCCCCCAACCCATTCCTCTTTAGTTTCTGCGCCTAGATCGCTTTTAGCTGCGGCCGGCTCGCGTTAACACGTTTTCTCCGTGGCCCTACCCCACCCCCCGCCACGAGATTTACGCTCATTACGCCGAGGAGACGCTTGATCCGCGCTAACGCTGGCCCGACCTGTACACCCTCTCGCTCGCTCTTACATTTTGCTTGGCAGAGCGCTGTTTCGCCGAGAGAAAAAGGCAAGAAGTGAGGAGGAAAGGTTGAGGGAACAAGCATGCGCACTCTCTCTCGTGCTCCTTCTCTCGGTGCTGTTTAGAATTTTTTTTTTCGAGACTCGAGCACTTGCTTTCTCAACCGAGGCTGGCCCGCCTCTCTTTTCGCTTCCTCATTGTCCTTTTATTGCTGTTGTTCCGCACGCGGCGTTTTTTTTCCTCTTCTTCTTTTGCCTCCTTCTTTTGAAGCTATTAACCTCTTTCGGCAGATTGTTCCGAATCAGAAGCGGACGACTTTTATCTCGAGGCATTATACGAGCTTTCTTAATGAGGTTTCCTTGTATTTGATAAGGAGCGCATAACTTGCTGCGATACATTTATGATGACTTCCTTTTTTTTTAACTTTCTCCAATTTTTTTTCTCTCCCCTTTTTTCTTCCTTCTTTACGATATAATTAAAAAGTTTACGTCGGAAGGATATATCAATGATGATTGAGATAAATGGAAAGTTTTATGGCTCGAGAGATTATTTTTCGTTTAAATTGCTGCGCGGTAGTTGAGGTTTTTGCGCTGTATATAGGCTACGATGAAATTAGAAAATAACATTTTCAAATCGACGTTGTATAAACAAGTAATTGTATAGACTAGAAAAACGCTCGGCTTTAGAAGCTATGCCACACCTGTCGCGCTTTCGCGTCGATTAGAATATCCTCGATCACACGAGGTCACACGAAGACAGTCGAGTAAGCACCGCGGGGGTGAGGTTGAGACACACACAGAGCGTCGATCGTCGCACATTTATTTCTCCCGGCACGCGGGGCCGAAAGAAAAGGTAATTTCGCGAGGTCGCAGCCGGGGAATAAGACACGGTAAAGCAGAGCCAAGAGAAGAGGGTGGATCGGGTGGGGGGGGAGGAGGGGGTAAGAGAACGATCGGCTGGCTGGCGTGACAAATCTCTCGTGCCTCGTCCGGGGGCCGATCGATCCATCTACGACGGGGCGGGGTAGCCGGGAAAGCCAAACGCGCCGACTGACCTACACGCGGTAGAGCCAAAAAGACGAGAAGAGAGGGAGAGAAGGAGAGGACGAGACGGTGAAGCAGTCAGGCTAAACGGCTGTTTTTGCCACGAGCGCGATTTCGTTTCGTGCGCCCTCTTCCCTCTCTCTCTCTCTCTCTCTCTCTCTCTCTCTCTCGCCCCTTTGCGCGCACCTCTCGTCTGTGTATGAGTGTCGCCTTTTTTCCTGCTCTCACACTCGCTCGTTTTTCTCATCCACTTCTGTCTTCCTTTCTCTCTCTCTCTCTCTCTCTCTCTCCTGCTGTCTGGTTCTCTCTCTTTCTCTCTGTCTCTAGCTTCCTCGTTATCTCGCCTTTAATTTCTCCTCGAAGTGGAATTTCTTTGGGTGCAGCTGAAAAATTCGAGCAAAACAGCCGTTCGAGTGGCTGGATTAATTGCGCGAGGACTCGCTTGGGTTTTTAAAAAAACATCAAGCGCGATGGAGAGCTCACCTACCTCTACACTCTTCCCCCCCCTCCCCTCCATCTCTATCTCTCTCACTGGCTGAGTTATGATACGTAATTCAAATGCGCATTTTCATGAGCGCAGTAGACGCAGTAAATTTAATTATCTTTTGATGATCAATTTTATATGCGTTAGCATTTCTGTATCCTCTCTTTTTTTTCATATATATAGATATAGAGAGTACGATGCTTGGTTAACACTTTTTCGATAATACTTTTGCTCTTTTTATTTTGAATATAAAGTAGCGAGAATTAATATTGAATGCAGTTTGCAGTACGCGAAACATAAAGTCATAATATGGTAAAAAAAAAGAATTTTATTCCAGCTTGTATAAAGAACGGTTTTTATGCGTCGGAATATTTACACCGAGAACGGCAGGTTTTTACCGAAAAAAAGCGATCTTTTGGAAAACCGCATCTGCGGCTCGTTACTTATAAAAAGTCTCTAGGCAATCTTTCCCCGACCGAGTATATCTCGGTTTCGGAAGAAATTGTTTTTTTATTATTTTTCTCGTTTCGTTTTCCTATCCTTCTTTTTAGTTAAACTCTTATTTACGGTAAGTGGCGAATTAAATTACATCATACAAACAAAGAGGCTTTGATGCTAAATATAAATCACTTAGTCCACATAACATTAATGAAATGGGGGTATGGGGGAGTTCATTAACATAATTGGATGCTCGCTTGCTGTACTTGAGAAAATGAATGAAAATTTGCGAAGACAACTTTAATTAATAACCGTATATTTACAAATTACGAGGAGCAGGGCAAATAAAACATTACCAGCTCTGAAAAGCCTTTACAATCAACCATTCAAGGAATAATGCGCATCCAACCCTCTCCCGGCAGTATTTGAGAAAAAAAAATGAAAAAAAAAAATAAACGGAGTAGAGAATATCCAGGACGCTGAAAACCAACATTTTACCGAACGGCTCCAATTTCGCTGCGTCCGTAGCGCGAGAGCGAGGGTCTACTCCGCCGGGGCTCTATCTCCGTCGTTATCGCTACGTATTTTTCCTGGCTCTGGCATCAGACAAGAGAGAGAGAGGGAGAGAGTAGTCCGGGCTAAAGCCGCGTTCGATGGCGGGATCCGATATCAATCGGGCACATTCGGCCGCTCGGCAGTGGGATTACGCTGAACCGGCGTCTTCCTTGGACTCTTTCTCTCTCTCTCTCTTTCTCTTGGTGGGCTACTGCCAAATCACTCGTAAACGTAACGTTGGAGGCAAAAGAATCTCCAACTCTCTCGGCAAGTTCACCGGTTTACTTTGACTATTGAGATTCTCTTCGCCCCCTCCCCCTATTCGTATCTCGCGTAATTAGACCGTTTTTAGCTTGCAAAATTTTTGCCCGTAAGGCAATATACGATCGACCTTACGACTCTGTGTACTTTTCAATGACACCGAACGTGACATACCTCATTATCGATAGGTTGATCTTTTTTTAAATAAACTAGAAAATACATAAAATTTTCGTGGACTATGATCAAATTTGATACGCATAATGTTGTTGTAGTTGCTGTTGTTGTTTGTAATAGAAGCTAGAACGTTTTCCGGCTGACGAGTTTTCGCGCTCGCATTACACAAGCACAACAGCAGCAAATCATCTCTCTGATACATACATATATATATTTCGAATATCAGATATCATAATTTATGCTCTTTGATGTCGATGAATTTAATATTTATTTTATAATCAAATTATTATCCACGGTGTGTGTGTCCATTATAATAACTTAACAAGATAATCATTGTTTGCATACATGAATTATTATGGGCATCGATCGGCGCGCGGCACAGCGAAAGAGAGCCTCGTAAACTTGAAAACTTCCCTACAACCACCACCACCACCACGAGCACAAGTTTGCTTATCTAAGCGTGCATTACTTAACTCAAAGACTACATACCCTTTGCCCCAACTTCTTTTCGATTATTTACTCTGGGCTTGGGGCGCATCTCGTTGCCCTTCAACTCTATCCACACAATTTTTTTTATTAATTACGTAAAAGCAACATGCAAATTATCGACTTATTCAACTCAAATTCTACTTCCTCTGCTCGTCAATCATTGAAAAGAAGCCCAACATTTCAATCTCCCCTAGGCTTAGTAAATCAGACAAAAATAGATAGTAAAACATTGACGTCTACCCCCGGCAGAAACCTCAACTTGCCCCCCGCTATCAATCCACGCTGACTGTATCGTCAGTTCATCATCGTTCACGTTGCATCAATGTAATCTTTTACAAGCCGCTCGAATCATTCGCGTCGTTCTTCTCTGCAATTCCATATATCACGCAATTCCAGGATACACGCGTATACACGCCCGCACGCGCTGGCGTATTAGAAGACAAATTCGAGGCCACATGCGTCATGAGCGATTAGAGACACGGGGCTACAACAAATCGACGAGCGAGCGACGGAAGGGGGGGGAGACTTAATTTCGACGACAAACGCGGCTCGATCGCGCGCACGTCACTCGCCAGTTTGATCGATCGACGCTTTCATTAGCGGATCCAAGTGCAGACATGCCGGACTCTCTCCTCCCCCAGACCAATCCTAATTCTTCTTTTCTCGTTTTATTCTCGTATTCCGTCCGATTTCCTTCTTTTTGTTCCGGTCTTGCCTCTTTTTTTTCTCTCCTCTGCAGGGACCTCCAGCGTTTGCACGACGATCACTCACCTCACGAATAATACAAGCTGGGGCATGGATTTATGAGATTTCGATTATCCCGAAAGAGAAGGACGAGGAGGGCTCGCCGAGCCGGAAGACGTTGCGACTCTCGCTTGATTATTCGTTGGGACGTCGCAGTTTGTATTTTGTACCAGTCTGATTATCCGGAATAGAATTCCTCCGTTTCCGGCGTAATTTCAAAGCCGAGACTCCGCGTTAGCTGTCCCTCTCCCTTTGTGACGCGAATCCAAGTTAATTTCCTTAAACATACAACGTCTTTCATTTCGACGTGGCTGGAAATAACCGATGAATCAATAAATATTCTGGCATAACATTACAGACATGAAAAAAAAGGAACGAAGAGAAAAAGGGAAGATAAAGAAAATGCTGAATTTGTGTTGAATAATCAGGATAGAAAGCTACTCCGGGTATTTCCTGCCGCATCATCGATATTCCTTGGGTTAAAGCAATTGCCAGGGCGATTAATCAAGAAATCAATTTGTATTCCCTTAGCGCGCGATAATTGTATACATTAAAAAATTATCTCGAGCTCCCATCTCGAGGCTCTGTCCTTTTTTTTTCTTTTTTCTTTCCGCCTTTATTTCGACAGTTCGATAGCTGCACTTGCCCCGCGCGATGAGTAATAGTTGGCTCTATACCGAGGATGAGAAGCAATTTCTCACGAAACGATAATAATTATTTGTTCGCGAGAGCGCGGAACTGCTCAAACCGCAAACCACGTTTCCCATCTTCCAGATACTATCAACTGATATGGATTCGAGAAATTCTAGACTCGCCCGCTTGTGTTTCTTTCTCCAACTCGCAGCATTGTTCTGTTTATATTTTTATTTTTACTTTTTTTCCATCTTTTCGCTTGTTTGCTATAGCGTATTAGTTGTTTCAGAGAATAATATCAAATTGTATTTTATTGTTATGGTTTTTAAAACTACTATTTGTATAATGAACTGTATAATATAGATCATTTGTTAATATCTTTTATTTATTTTTTTCAGGTAAGTTCACTCTGCTTTCTTGCGCCGGCTAACTTGTAAGTGAATACATTCGCATTTACGAAAATTTATAAAAATTATCAATTTTTCACGTATCTCTCGTTACGCATAAATTTACCCGATTATTAACCTTACTCGAAATGGTGGTCGTAGGTTTTTATAAAATGAAAATTTAAATAAATCCGCGATATAGCAAGTGTCTCCCAGAGGTGCAATATAAGAGAGAAGAGAATCACGATAGCAGTGCGTCATTATTCTCTGTTGCCGCGAATATTCTTATCTTTTTATATCTGTGCGTCGAAATTACTGGCTGTGGTGCCGTTGAATTTTGCCGACATTCATTTGTGTGCGTGAATCTGTGTGCGTGCATGTAGGACTGGAAGAGAAATCGTAAAATATAATTTGCATAAAAGACCACTGCGCTTTGGATGATCGAGCTTTTTTTTGCTCCTTTATTTCTCTCCGCTCGCGGCTTTAGAAATTTATTTTAAATTGAAACATTAAATTATTATCAACTTTGAAAAAAAAGCAGATAAATCTGTTACAAAAAACGCTTTTAATTAAAGTTTATCGCTGAATATAAATCATAATGAGTCGCGTTTTTTTTTTGCGAGAATAATAGCCCAGAGCAAAAAAAAGCCGATATAAACAAACGTAAAAACAGAATTTTCGACTCATCCATACAACGAGCGTCAAACGAAAAAAGTCTTAGGATTTTCAACCTAATAAAACAAAATCTTTTGACAGCTATATTAGTTTTCGAGCCGTGAGAATCGTTTGTCTCCGAGTTGATAACGCGTCATAAACTCGTTATTGACGTTGCGCACTCGTGCCTTCACATTTTATGAGATTCACGTGTCGCATTGAAAGAGACACAGCGCAAACGTCATCTCAAATGGCAGCGCATTTTATTCGGCCATAAAATAAATGCCGCCGCTGAATAAAAAGGCGCGACAACGTACAACGAAAAAATTCCACGTTTGACAAATCGCAACGTGAACGAATACGTCGATCAAAAAAAAAAAAGGGGGAAAAAGTAATAATATATGCACGCTATTGTTTAGCATCTGCATACGTTAATTTTCATGCGTATCCTACACATCCGCCGGAGTTTCGACGCAACAATGCATATTGATCGACTACGGACAAACGCGCGCGTATCATTGCTCGCGAGTTTACTGCGTCGCTCTATATAACCTTGGACGTTACATTTTTGTCCCTTCGTCGCGCTCCTTTACGCCCGAACCGTAAATACGCGAAATTGGAAGTGCTGGAGCTCGACGTTGGCCTGATGGGGCTTAGCAAAATGACAGTGGTGCGCCACTCGAATAGCAAATCACATGCGTGGCTTGTGGATCTAATTGCTCATTCTCTCTCCTATACCCCTCCCGGATTTCATGGCTGCTCCGTGCAGTTCTAGAGTGGAATTGGAAAAGAGATTTTGGATTACAGCGTACACACGAGGGCTAGCTATCGTAAACTATTATAAGGCCGGTCTAATGCTCGTATTGTGTTCGTATTTCGCAAAATCAATAATTTGTTTCGAAGCAAATTTCAAACGAATTTTAATATTACGATTTTATTTATACCAATGGAAAACATAGATGTCTATGTGTGAAAAAAATAAATTAATTTGAAACTGTAAAGTTATGGTAAACGTATAAGAAATTTAGCGTGACACTATTGAAAAATTTCTTTAGAAACTTGTCACGAATTCATAAATTGTACAAATTTAATAATGAAGAAGAAGTAAAACGTGTCACGTACTACGTCAGCAAAGAGCTTATTTAAAAACTTCAAATGCATTCTTTAAGCTCGAGTAATATTTTTTTTAAAAAAAATATCAACGCCTCGGTAATGAATATCGCAAGCTTGGCAGGCGTTCAAACGAGATTTGTCTAGTTGTACAATTAAGATTAATCCATACTCCAGACTCCCCTTATTCACATAAAGCCAACGCAAGAATAGGTAAATCAAGTTAGCCGTGGACAGTAAATTATTTTTACGCGCATTGCACGTTTCACGTTGCCCAGGCGTATACTGCTCGTGCACGTGCTTATAATGATCAATAACAATGGAGCCATAGGTGTATGATCTGTTTAAGCGATTATAGCGCATAGCCGATTATAGGCGGAGGGGGGAGTGTAAGGCTGGAAGGGGGGTCAGGTCAAACGCAACATTTGAGGAGTTAGCCGAGGTAATTGCCCGTCTAATCCAATCGCTTTCGGGAAATTGTGTTTATCGTCAGTCACGCCAAGTCGCGCCGCCTGTACATCTTGATCTTAATCGAATAAGGCGCATTCTCGCGCACGCTCGTTCGAGCTGTAAGCATCCGCTGTTCTCTCTGCATCTTTATTCGCTTTTCACACTCTGTCCGCTAGTGTGAAACTGAGGATTATCTGATGAGATGAAGATTTTCTTTTTTTATATCCAGGCAATTGTCAAGCGAGGATTATACCGAGACTAAAGCAGCGATCGCGGAAAAGCTTGGTGGATTAACATTTTTACGCTTTTAAAAATTAGCCTCCACTAAGCTAATACCGATGAGTTTTATTTCTCGGCTGCTAGAAAATTGACGGGCTGCCGGGAAGTGGAGGAAAAACTTTTTCATAACACTAAGCAGCTTCTCAGCCTTCTTATCATTCTGGCTTTCTTTTACGCGAGAGCGAGAGAGAGCGCGCGCGATTAAAAGTTCGACTGCTCTTCCATCGCAAGTTCCCTTAACGCCGACCACGAATTTAATCGCAGTTGTACGCTTAACTTTTCTATTCTGCATAAAAAAAAAGAGCGAGAGAGAAAGAAAATGTGCTTGCGAGACTTTATTTAGCTCATTGCTCGTTAAAAGAGTGAGAGAATCGTGAGGGGTGAAATAAGGGCGCGAAAATACGACGAAATGTCCGGCTCTTACTTTTCTCTCTTTCTCTCGCGAAATGTGTGTACGTAACGTGAAGTTTATTCAAATTAAAATGCCTCCCGAAGTGCATCGGCTATGAAAAGACGCTTTAAAAAAAAAGAAAAAGGAAATAATAAAATTAATTTCACGGTAATTTTAGCTTAAAAAACGTTCGACGACTCGCGCGTGTATGTACTTTTCAATGGGATTACTAAAATGTAAGAAGAAAAAAGGAAAATTCATGTTAATTATCAAAGCAAACAACATTAAAACTTTTTAATTGCAACGTTACTTCATTATTAATTATAATGAAGTTCAAAAGTTCGAAGACGGCGAGATTCCTTTTTTTCAACCCCCCACTTGCATATATATAGAGTTAGCAGAAAGCCCTTAAGGGTTAAAGCGCCTTTGGCATTAAGCGCAAAAAGGGGGAGAAATTTTTTCGAAAATTCAGCAAGCGGGCTTCCATACGATCGAAAGAGGCAAAAGGGCGCTCTCTCCCCCTCTCTCGGAGCTTACCGCCACAATTCTCGTGGTAAAGGGACTCGATAGACGATTTTTACAGTATACCCGGAATGTGCCTGGGAGTGCATGCTCTTTCGCCCGTACACATTACATCGCCGGATTTATTCCGCGCAACCGAGCCACTTCAGCAATTGACGTAGCTCGAGGAAAAAGAAGAGAGAGAGATGTAAGGAAGGGAAAAGGTCGATGGCCCGTGTTTTTCTCATTGCACTGCTTGGCTTGCAAGGAGGGTATATAAGGAAAAGCTCGGCGGAGGGAGAATGAAGTGCTTAGAGATTTGCTTTTCTTTTTATTCTCCTCCGAGGTTTTCTTTCATTAGCGGAACGTTTGTACCCCGGCAATGGCTTTTGCTGTTTATGGACGTATAGAGCTGCTGGCCATGCTTGTTTCCCGCCCGCGGCTTTTTCTCAACGCAAGACCGAATTGCGTCTTGACAATATGTACGAGACGCGCGTTTATTTATTTATTTTTCCTCTTTTAAACCTCGCCAAATGAGGCGGATCAAAATTATTCTTGCTCTCGTGTGCTGCTGCTGCATTTCGAGCACTACAGGTCTGAGTTTTCAGGTCTCATTGTGCGCCTTTCGTGTGTGCTTCTTTTGAGTCTCTCCCAACGACAAAGCTTATTTATTTTTCATAACATTTTTATCGTCCGCTATATTGTAATCGTTTGTTTTTTTTTGTTGTCGTTCGAGCGCATGGAGCGTAATAAGAAATTACGCGGGGAGAATCGTAAAGCAAAGTCGCGGAAGTTCATTGTTCGTTCGTTTTTTATTGTTTGCAAATGGAAATTGAAGAAAGAGGGGAAAACACGATAAAAGTGAAATAATGCGCTTGTTACCAGCGAATTATATCGCGAAATAATATATTTACGATTGTTAGCTCAAAAACCCGTCCAGCCAAGCGTCGCGTGTATTACCATAAATCTATATGATTAAAATACAAATTATCAATATTCATAATGTTAAATAAATATTAAACTCGTTGTTTGCTGCTCGTATTTTTAGCGAGCCCCCTCCCATCTCTCTCTCTCTACGCTCCCCAGAATTTCACCATAAAGTCAATTAATTAACGCTGATAAGAAAATTCAACAAGCAGCACAACATCGCATGCACATTATCAATCATAAATATTAATCGCCATTAAAATCGAGCGCGAGCAATTCGGCAGCGCGCGTTGGCGTTGCGTCGATTGTAAATTTAAATGAGTGCTCGATATACCAGCTCGTGCGCGTGTGTCTCGGATAATCCGCTTGTAAAATTCGCGAGCTTACAGAATAATTTTTGACTCGACAACCCCATAAAATACGGAGAGCCTCACTCTCTCTCGGCGTCTCGACGGAACTGCTGTAAGAGCGTCCGCCTCATTATCCACCTCTCCTCCTTGTGTTCCCGGTAAATCCAGTGTACACAAAACTCTCGCCACCACGCCCGACCGCGAAACTTCCCGATATTTATGGAGAGAGCGTCGCTCGCGGTAGCGGAGAGATGAGAGGAGAGGAGCAGAAAAAAAGGAGAGAAAAAAAAGAAGAGGCGTATCTACGTCGCAATGCCTGAGAGTTCGCTTGCAAAGGCAATAAGGGGGAGAGGTCGCTAGAGGTCAGGGAGGAGGGGAGGGGAATTTAAGAGTCGCGTCGCGAGGAGAGAGGCTCTCGCCGGTTTATTTATCGCCCTTGCCTGTTTGCCAGGGGTGCCGAGTAAAGATTAGCCTCTCTCACGCCTCCTCCCCTGCCAGACGACGACGCAGCTCGTAAAAATACGTCTCCGGGCAGTAGCGCAAGCGGTAAGCGTCGGCTGCTCTTAGTAGGTCGTAGCTATACGCATACGCTGTAGCCGCTAAAACGCGTAAGTGGATGCATCGATTTAAGCAAGATTACGCGCCTTATAATACAGCGACGAGCTCTCCTTCCCCTGCTTTTCCTCTCTCCCTCTCACCCTCTTCCAGAGGTCTGCGCCAGAGCAAATTTACGATAGTTTGTTAAGCTCAGGCGGTATCGCTGTTGCAGCCAAGCTGAATCTCCCGAGCAAACAGCGAGAGAGGGGCTGTGGCGCATTATAGGGCGAACGGCTCGGCCGATATGCCTCGGCACGGTCTGCTAAGCTCATCGGGCCGGCGTAGGCCGAATCTACGGTACGGCGCATCGGCGCTTAACGAACGCCCATAGCTTCGCCACTCACCAAGAGCCAATGACCCTCTCTCTCTCTCTCTCCGCTGCATTACCGGAGGTTACTACCACGTCCATTCTCTTCTTGGCCTCGGACTTCTTTTTTTTTTCGACGATGTAAAAGAAAAATCCTATGAACTACACCGGCGACTCGTCGACGAGTTATTGGGCCGTTCGCTCGCTCGATTCTAGAGTAACCCTTCTGAGCGATGCTGGACTGCTGTCGATTAAAGCTCGCTGATTAGAATTCGATCGACGGGGGCGTTTTGGAGCGAGGCCAACGCGCGTGGAAAATCGGACGCGATTCGTTATTTCTCGTCGTCGCTATAGTCGCTCGCGCGTTTTCTCCGCGTTGGTTTGTTAAGATAGCCGAGGTAGAGCCGAAAATCTGGGTCGTCGAGGTTCGCCTTTCTTTCCAACCATTGTCGCCGGCTCTCGCTACTCTACTTCGTTTCGTAAACAATGTCTCTCTCTCTCTCTCTCTCTCTCTCTCTCTCTCTCTAGTCTGCAGCCTCCCTTTGTTTCCGTGTAATTACATTTAAGTTTTTCGATATTAATAACTATTTGACGGCGGCGTTCGCGGCAGCCACCTCCTCCCTATTGTTCCACGCTTTCATTACGAAAATTCGCGTTGTTAAAATTAATAATTCCAAACGACTATCGAAAAAAAAAATACGGTTCTCTGGGCTTTTGTTCAAAGTGTAAATAATCCAGATTTCGCCTGGATATAGCAGCACGTTTTCGTTAATTAAAATTTCTTTTTAAAACGTATTCGCATTTTTTTACTCTTTATCGCAACGACGTCTACTCAAAATTACAAATATTTCCTCTTTTTTCCATAATCATACAATTTACCCTTTCACCGAATAATCGCACATCCATCCAATATTCAAATTCTCTTTACAAACTCCACAGCCGCGTAATTTTAATCACTCGAGTATATAAAAAAAAAAGGTTGTAAAATCGTTGAATAGACCGATCAAAAGCGCGTCGAATTTGACAAATTGCTTTTCAGCACACCTCTCGCGCTAGTGAACGAAGAAAATGAAAAACCCAACCGTCGGGGGGAGGATAGGGGCAGACGGATGAGACGCGAAAAAGATTTTATACGCGCGTCCCTCGAATATCGTTCACGCCCGAGCGATTTTCAAAAGTTCATCAACGATCATCCATTGAAGAGTGGGGGGTACGACGAAGCTGTTCGGAGAGAAGCAGGAGCGTCGTAGGAGGCGCTTATGCGAGTCGCCGGTTTAATTGGCGTATAATGTAGAGCCCTTAGTGCCAATCTGCTGGGCATGACAAGGCGTGTAAGAGCTCGAGCCTCTCTCGTCTTCTGCTGCTGCGCACCCACATCTCTCTCGCTCACTCGTTGAGCCAGAGCTTGGGCGGAAACGCTCTGAATGTTAATCAACTGGCGCGTCAGTTACACGGCTGAATAAAACTGGGCTACCGGCTTCTCGCCCGCTGCTAATGTTCGCGTGGAGACTCGTTGACGTTACAGACGGCCTTCGTATAACGAGCGGTTTTCAAAGTCGTTTCGCTCTCTTGAGATATACCCCCTTCTCCCTCCTCGCTAGCTCGCTCTTCTGCTCTCTTGGTAGCTATGTCAAGTTGCGAATGAAATAATTTTCGCCATTTGTCTCTCGATCTTATTCAATATCGGCTTGATAATTTGCCGGAATTTTCTTCCTTTTTTTTTTAAATTAATTTCATTATTTTTAATAACGTCATCGGAGCTCTTGGCCTTTTTAAAAAGTTTTCGAGGGTAGACCCTGTCTTTGTTCGACGCGCGCCGAAATACGATACGTCGGAGAACTTTTGAAAAAAAAACTCATCGAAAGCTAAATTTGTTAAAAACGTCTAGAATATCCATCGCTTTTCCAGGTATCACGTTTAACGCTCGAATATCGCGTTTCAGTTAGCATTTTGAATTCCAACAAATTCGAATGCTTTAGGTATCCGACGCTGCGCGCTCGAAAGTATTTATTGAATTTTACTTGGCTTTACACTTCGCAAGTCCTAAGTTCGCTTAACCTTATTTCGCTATACTTTTCCACTGTTAAACATTTGTTAACAATCAAATTTAAATTACAAACGCCCAACTGCAAATATCAGGTATCTCTTCCTTCTAGGGCTTCTCCAACCCTGTATTCCCTCACAATCTAGCTGAAACCCCTGGATAATAACCGACATATTTTCCATGTCAATTACATCTCAAAAACGTGCTCCCTCTCGGTCGCTCGGTCGCAATTCTCGGGCGTATCTCGCATAGTGAAAACGCAATATGCATTATACGTCGAGCATCATCGTCGCAACTCGCGCAATCTCAAAAAGCTCCAGCGAAGCTCGAAGCTCAGAGGAGCGGATAACCAAGGTGACTCTCGGTTGAACGGCAGTTATTCCACGTAAGGGGGGGGGGCAGGGGAGCGGGTACGCAGGTTAAAAAGCGAATCCTACCGAGCTAATGCGCCAGATGAATAGTTACCGAGCCCTGAGGCATGAGACGCGCGAGCGTGGTCTGGAGCTAGCTGGACGCACAATAGCTCGCCTGGGCGGAAAGTCTGCGAATTCCAACGCGTCCCAGCGATCTTCCGCCAAGCTCCCCCCCTGAACGTTGATTGCGCCTCGCGGCAACTTCCATAACCTCGCGCGCTTCTCTCCAGCGCTAGAGAGCTAAGGAATACTCTCTGTCTCTCTCCGTCTCCTCGGGCCTGGTAAACACGGGGGCGCCTCGTGATATAACCAACTGCGGCAGTAGCGTGCTTGGACATTAGACGGGATGTAATCGAGGTATTGGCTTTCCTCCAAGCGGTCAAATATCGCCGAGAATCTGCTCCTCCAGACGCCACGTACGCTCGAGTCAGCCGGGCCGGGACCACACTGAGAAAAATTTCACGCAAAGATGGCATGGTAACACTGCCAGAGCGGCAGTGCTGCACCACGCCGTTTTGTTTCTAGCGCACAACGCCAAAACGG
>JAPYYQ010001206.1:0-38002 GCA_030522585.1 Anagyrus pseudococci
AATATATTTCGAGTCTGTCCCCCAAAACCTATACAGTATAGTAAATTTTCTAAAATTTTTTTGTAAAATTTACTTATACTTATTTATACGTGTAGCAATGCGGCGGGAGGTTAAACGAGAACGAGAATTCATTGGGCTGATTTCCTATCCCTTTCTCACACACATACACACACACACACACGCGGCCCCGGAAACTTTTTCCATCGACTAAACGACCGCGCGCGTGAGTTTGAAAACTTTCCGCTCTCATTATTCCTTCCAATGTTGCGGATAAATGAAAGGTGCCGAGGGAAGGATTCACAAGAGGATGGGGGGGGGGGCAAGTGCACGCCGACACGTCGAAAGTATATCGGATTAAAAACTTTTTTTCACGGCCACTGGCGCGGGGCGCATAGTTCCGACAAAAATAAGTATACAAGAAGTTGGCGTACCCGCGACGGCAACAAACAAACCAAAAAAAAAAAGAAAAGATGCGCGATTAAAATTAACCGAGAGTAAAAAAAAAAGAAATAGAATAAAAAATTCGTCCCTTGGTATACGAAAATAACCTTCGCATGTGGATGCGGACGATCATCGAGTTTTAGCGATAACACGAGATATTCGCAGGCCGCATATCTAAATTACTTTAACCCAGAAAAGCCAGGGCGCGAGAACACTCGCGCGCACAAAACAGTACGAATATAACACGCAGACACACAGAGTCGAGCTCTTTCTCTTTTATACAGACACAAACGGATGTAACAGAGCGAGGCGTTGACTTTAACGCCGCATAACCAGGGGTGGGGGGCCTGGTAAAATTTTTTTTTAATCAGTCTCACCCTCTTTGCCGGGGCTACTATGTACAACTCGAAATGTTAAAACGCCCGGGGCGCTGTTTAGCCATCCTCGTTTTCGCTCATCTAGTCCACCAAGCCTCCCGCCTTCTCCGCACCTCCAGCCGCGCGTTTCTCATTATTACGGACGTTTTTGGTTTTACGACGCCTCGTTAAAACGAAAAGCCCCGGTCCTTTTTTGACTAACAAATTTTTTATGACGCCCTTTGTAAGCGGCCTTATATCCCATCGATCTTCGCCTCTCCCTCTGTTTCCCTTGTTCAAATGCGCCTCTTTATGCAGCCCTCCTTTCCCCCCCCCCCTTCCCCATATAGCCGCGAGTTATATCAGGCTACTAAAATTAAAATTGCAAAATGCCCCGTATATTACTTTTATCAAGCTCCATTTGCAACCTACAGTTCAAGAATCTCGAATGCAGCCTGCGAAATTAACCAGCAGACACATAGGCGCTAACGTCAGAGATCGAGCGGTCAAACGACGATTGGATAATTTCGACTAAACTCGTTCGTTATCGGCGTTACAGACAAGCTGAGATTCCGGCATCCAAGGCCGGCGGACGCGTGGGAGGGCGTGCTGAACGCGACGAAACCGCCCAACAGCTGCGTCCAGATACTGGACACGGTGTTCGGCGACTTTTCCGGGGCGATGATGTGGAACCCGAACACCCCGCTGAGCGAGGACTGCCTGTACGTGAACGTGGTCGCGCCGAAGCCTCGGCCGACCAACGCCGCTGTCATGGTATGGATATTTGGTGGTGAGTTATCCCTCGAGACGTCGTCCTTGTTCCTCCTCTTTCTTTCTCTCTATCGACCATCGTTGTTTGCTTTTTGCCTCGGCAAAATCAATCAATCTACAATGAACATGCGTAATAAATTAAAAATAAAAACAAAAGCAGACGAAGGATCGGCAAAGGAGGAGGAGTTATAAAAAAAGAGAACATCCGTGTCCCCAGGTGGTTTCTACTCCGGGACGGCGACGTTGGACGTCTACGACCACCGCACCCTCGTCTCGGAGGAGAACATAATCCTGGTGTCGATGCAGTACCGCGTGGCTAGTCTCGGCTTCCTGTACTTCGGGACGTCGGACGTGCCGGGTAACGCCGGTATGTTCGACCAGATGATGGCCCTGCAGTGGGTGCGCGACAACATCGCCTCCTTCGGCGGCAACCCCGAGAACGTGACCCTGTTCGGCGAGAGCGCCGGTGCGGTCTCCGTCTCGCTGCTCCTCCTCTCGCCGCTCTCCAGGTGAGCTCCGATCGATACAAACCTCGCTCTCTCGTCTCTTGGCCCGCGGACATGCGACAGGTCGACCAAAATCGATCCTCGACTCTCTCCCTCGCGTGCGGTAAAAATGGTCAGGCTAGTGCTGGGCATTAGCAGCCGGCCGAGTCGCACGTCCGGGAGGATTAGAGGAGGCAAGAGCGAGATAATGGGCTGAGGGGGGGGGGGAGAGGGTGAAGGCTCTGGCGATATAATAACGTTCGGCTCTCTGGCCCGTGCGGTCTCTCGGCTGCCGGCAGGCATCTGTTCAACCAGGCGATAATGCAGTCCGGCTCGGCGACGGCGCCCTGGGCGATAATCTCGCGCGAGGAGTCGATAACGCGCGGTCTGCGGCTCGCCGAGGCCGTCAACTG
Organism: Anagyrus pseudococci; assembly: GCA_030522585.1. Lineage (NCBI taxonomy): Eukaryota > Metazoa > Arthropoda > Insecta > Hymenoptera > Encyrtidae > Anagyrus > Anagyrus pseudococci. The sequence continues at coordinate 2,467 of JAPYYQ010001206.1, forward strand.
TCCGCACGACAGGTCGGACCTGCGGGCCGCCATCGACTGCCTCTACACCAAGGACGCGGTCGACCTCGTCAACAGCGAATGGGGCACCCTCGGGATATGCGAGTTCCCCTTCGTCCCCGTCATCGACGGGGCCTTCCTCGACGAGACGCCCCAGAACTCCATGAAGACGGAGAACTTCAAGAAGGCCAACATCCTCATGGGCTCCAACACCGAGGAGGGCTTCTACTTCATCATCTACTACCTCACCGAGCTCTTCCGCATCGACGGCAAGGAGGACGTCAAGGTCTCGAGGGACGAGTTCGTCAGAGCCGTCAGCGAGCTCAATCCCTACGTCAACCCGATCGGCCGCTACGCCATCATCTACGAGTACACCGACTGGCTGCGCCCGGACGATCCCGACGCCAATCGCAACGCCCTCGATAAGATCGTCGGCGATTATCACTTCACCTGCAACGTCAACGAGTTCGCCTCGCGCTACGCCGAGACCGGCAACAAGGTCTACATGTACTATTACACGCACAGGTTAGTCGAAACACATTGATCCTATTCTTGTGTCTTACTCTCTCTCTCTCTCTCTATCTCTCTCTCTCTCTCTAGCATTAGTTGCGCTAAATTGTCTTTTTCGTTATTTTACATACTTTTCTAAAGACCTTTATTCAAATGATCGTACATTAGTGGCGCTGGCCGGCTTGATGGAGCATTGAATTGATCGCTATAGGCATACATAGCATTGAACAAACAGCCTCGAGAGCTGCCGTGACGTTGACACGCGGCAATTAAACGTCGGACATTCATCGACGGCAGGTTACGCTGTACAGCGTCATTAGATACGACGTCGTAATGTAGAATATCTGGAATGAAAGGGCCATTTGTACAGTCGCCCTGTGCGAGCCGTGTGTATTTATACAAGTGCAAACCCACCGTGGATATGTAGCTTTTACGGAGGCACGGCATTATTCCGCTTACGCTTATAATTGGCGCTCGCTGGCACCTGTGAATTATGAACTTTTTCAGCGCCACGACTTTTCCCTCCTCGCTGTACCAGGCACTCGAGTAAACGGCCAATCCCAATGTATCGTTCTGTTTATCGATCATTATTATAATCAACTATTGTATTACTTGGGGTGAATTGTATACGTTTTTAATTTGGCAGAGGAAAAAAAACTTACGGCTGACATCAAATTTTCCGCGCACACAGCACACAGGAATATTCTCATGAATACCAAAACGATGATGCAGAAGTGATGAATCCACTGCAGCGTGCCCGCGTTCTGAAAATACAATTTTCAACCGTGGCGACTTTTGCATTATCGAAGGGGCAAACGAATTTTTCCTGACTCACGTGAAGAATTTCCAGGCCAGACGCCAGGGTGAACGATACGAAGCTCAGGATTGTTTTGAACACCGTAAACCTTACCGCGCGATTCACGCTCGCCGCATATCTGCGAACGAACTTTACATTCACGAGCATATCCCTCACTACACTGTACTGTAAAATTCGAAAATTCACCTCAGCACATCTTGATGCAGCCTAACGCAGTTTGCCAATTCCCGGTAGCCTCTAGCCCGCCTGATCTTTCTTATCACCGATTTCAAGCGTTTAGTGCACGTGTGAATGAGTAGAACAGTGACGATGTCATAGTGACCGATGCAGCTTAGATGAAACGTCGTGAAAATCTGGTGACAGCCGAGCACCAGTCGCAGCCAGTTCGATTTTATTCGAAAGGGATAGATGGCAGTGAGAAAGAGACTTCGGTCCGTGAATGGGCGCATCGATACCATCCAGGACGACCAGCCAGTGTAGAGTAGAATCATCGAGCAGTACAGCTTAGCGTACAGGTTCGCGTAGTCTGGTTTGGTTCTACTCTTATCCTTGGTGTACCACGTCTCCGCTACGTCCAAAAGACCCTGAAAAGTTTTCGATAGTTAACCCATATACGCCAAGCTTTAGCTTCCAAGCTTACCTGTAATTTGGAACGCGCGAGCCTACTGTAAACCAGAATACAAATGGCCTCCAGGAGAAACGACAACTCGTTCCACGAGTCCGAGGCTCTTGCAAAATCCGTGAGGTTATCTCTCAGTGCGCAAAATGTCGGATATAGGAGGAGAGCGTGGCTGGTAAGGTAAAAGCACCAGAGCACCTCGTACGCGAGACTCCAATTTCGAGCTTTATTAATCGGCCAGACCGCGTAGGCTAAGCCCAAACAACGCGTTACACGAAAACGCGCTCGAGCTGTTAGATGAAATTTCATCGTCCAACGGGCTTTTCGGACTCGGGATAATTGGTTTTTCGAGGGCGATTGGAAAATTTTCTCAGGGGAAGGAAAAGGGCGGAGATGGGCTTCGACAGACGGCTCTACCGAGGCTAATGAAGCTTTCAATACTCCAGCTCGTCGGTCGAGCGGGGAAGCGTTTTCATAGTTTTCCCTGCTAATGTTAATGGAATACTTAGGATTATGAGATGTCTTTTGACTCGTGTGCCCAGGCAATACTGATGATATTTATGCACGTCTAGTTTTCTCCTTATTTTTAATTGATAATTATGTTTTAATGAGCACAATTTGCCATAAGTTTTCTTTAAATATTACTATTACAGTTGTGTTGATGTTGTATACATGAAGAGTTATAATAGAGTGTATTAAGTTAAAACTATTGATATACACAATGGTTTAATTTTTTGTTATAAAAAATAATTTTTTTCAAATACATAAATGACATTCAGTAGTTCATTGTGCAACGCGTCATGGAATTCCATATCGAATTAAATTAACATCAGTCGGGTCTTGTACGGCTTAGTCGACAAAGCTTCGGTTTAACAATCGACAAGTCGTGTAGTCGAAAGTCTGGCGTGTATCAATTGAAATGTCATAAAAATAGATAAAATGACAAGAAACATTTTTCTTTCATTTTTTGGTTTGAAAGTTTCAACTGCTACACTCGAATCGATGTGGAAAATAACGCCTGCATATTCGCCCAATTAATCAGATAAAACATCGAGAGTAATAGCCATAAAGAAAATTTTTCATTTCACTCGATTATTCATGCAAAGTGATTACTCCAAGTTGAAATTAGGCACATCGAGTGAGTAAGAGAGAGACGAACATTTTTCCGCTCTAATTTTACCTCCGCGCAAATCGTTATGTTAATATCGCATTTGAAAGTTAAAATTTTCTGGATTTTTATATAGTTACATTCATTCTTTTTTCGCTCTCTCTCTCTTTTTGCATCCTAATGAAACGCCAACTATTCCGATGCAAATATGTCACCGATCGCGTTTCATTTTTATCACCCATTCACAGCGCGTCGGCGCGAGAAATGAAAATATCAAGGCCGTCGAAAATAAACGCGTATATCTCCAGCCCGATCTAAAAATAGCGCCAAGCCACGCGTGCATAATCATTCGACAAATGAATTTTAATTTTCCAACGATCCTCTCTCGATCAAAAATAGCGCAGACAAAAAAAATGTTAAAAAAAAAAAATGAAAACGAAAAAGAGAAATCTGTCAAACGATTTTGAGTGTGTACTTTTCATTCCCGTAGGTCGGCGAACAATCCATGGCCAAGGTGGACTGGAGTGATGCACGCCGACGAAATCAGTTACATATTCGGCGAGCCACTCGACCCTAAAAAGAAATACACGTCGGGCGAGGTACACTTGTCCAAGAGGATGATGAGATACTGGGCGAACTTTGCGAAATCTGGGTAAGCACTTGGCGCTTGTCACTTTCACCCCGCGCCCTCCCACTTTCACTCACCCTCTCATTATTCCACTCCATGAATGACGCTAAAAATAACCCGCTACTCGCGTATAACGTCGTTACGCTCGCCCGGCCGCCGCGCCGCTGCATCTATTTCCGGCGACGTGCGCGTCTGCCTAACGACAAAACAACGAATTTTCAAGCAGCTTAGGTTTTTCGCGACTAACTCGCGACGACGCGACGTGATTTATTCCTCGGAAACTTCTGTTTTCTACTTTCCGTAACGAGCTTCCCCCCCCCCTCCCCCAATGCCCCGATATTTACGGGCTTGCAAGCTTCGCGACTTTAATCCCTCGCGCTCGACGTTCCAGCGATCCCAACCTCGGCGACGACGGCTCGACGTGGACGGAGACGACCTGGCCGCAGCACACCGTCGAGAAGAAGGAGTACCTAACGCTCTCCATCAATACGACGGAGATAGGCTACGGGCCACGAGCGAGGCAGTGCGCCTTCTGGAAGAAGTACCTGCCTCAGCTGCTCACCTCCACCGGTAAGTCCCTCCTTCATTCTCCCTCACACAATCTCCACATTTGTTTTTAATGAAAATCCAAATGACACTAGGGTATACGAGTGCCCGTCTCTCGACGGCACAGCGGGAGTGTCATCGAGTCATCCATTCTAGCGCGGCTTCCGAAGCCTCTCGCGGCCTGTGTACACCCGTCACTTGTCATCCTCACTCCCCTTACCTTCTCTCTTTCCTCCGTTCTTCTCTTAGTAGCGCACTCTCTCTCTCTCTCTCTCCTCGTGCGATATGACACCTGTTGAATCGGAAGTGCATTCGGTCCGGGGAAAGCCTCGTTTGTTACCCTATCCATCCCCTTCCTCGCTTCTTTGGTCCTACGTCATTGTTCACACTTTGACCTCGGCGTAAAAGGACGACAGGCTGTGGATTTGTGTTGTTGCGCATGCAAGATGTACGGAATTTTCGTTCTAATTATAGAACAGCCAAGTCGGGCAGATTTTTTTCTTCCTTTTTTGTTGGGGGCTGGTGCGATAAAGGCGAGAAATAGGAATGGAGAATAAAAGATTTTTTACGAGGAATGTTTTCAGCGATGAAGATACAAGCTATTGTGCGAGACAAGTTTCTTGAGGTAGCGTGTGCTTACTTTATAACTAGTTACAATCAGCTTATTCCGAAAGCAGATAAGGACAAACAGCTTGAACAAACAGGGAAACTAAACTTCCGCTCGTTAATAGATAAGTAAACTCAGCTCGTGTTAATACATGAAAACTTGAATATTCGATCCTACCATATTGATAAATTAATCAAATATTCAAGCTACTCGCAGTTACGGAGAGTCAACAAAACGTGTCAACGCTTGGTCGCTTAACAAACACGCGAGACGGGGGAGTTTTGTTCTTGGTGGAAAAGCTTGGCGAGATTAGTCGGTTATGCGAGTCTTTTTTTTAAAAAACGAGCAGCAACAACTTAATTTTAACTAGACGTTAAAATAAGTCATACGTGCTCGCAAGCTCATACATGCATTTATTATGCTTGGGCAATAAACGGCTGGGAAACATGAACTGGCAGTGAACGTTAAAAATAAGAGACTACGTGTCTCATTACTCTCTTCGAGTTTGCTTTAATACTCGTTTCCGTTTGAAAAAGGTATTACGTGAAATATTTATTTTACGTAGTTTTACTTTTTATTTTATTTTTACGTTTAAACTTGCTAAAAGAATAATGTCGTTCGGTAACGATTAGTATTGCATGTTTCAAAACTACTATGATAGTGTTAAATTTAAAAAAGAAATTTATTTTTGTCCAACTTTGAATTTTCGTAAAATATACAAAAATGTCAAAAGTGTAAAAATTAAACTAGACGGCCTGTAATTTTCTTGTCTCATCTGAAAATGGGGGCTAGTAGGTCCGAAAATTGCAAGGTGCAAGGGTAAGAGAAGATGTAGAACGGAAAAATGAGATGTGGAGCGAAAGGCTAACGGTTATATGGCTTATTCAATGCGCGTATCTGTCGAATCGCGTCGCCAACTGGCCCACTTGGAACGGAAAGAAAAAGCAGAAAATTGGAAGAGAATCGTGCAATAGCAATCAAGGAAAACATGGCAATGTTTGTCGACGAACGATAGCGTTGATAAGTTTTGTTTAAACCTAATGACGTTCTTGAGTACTTCAATTACCGGCTCGATCTACTTTGCGGCCTGTAAATTTAAGCAGTTCGCAAAGTAGCGGTCCGACTAAAATTTCACCAGACTATTTCATTCCCTTGGAATATTAATCCGGCCATTATGAAAAACGTTGCTTAATAATTATTAATACGTTCGTCAAATAGTAAGAGACTCACGTGTCTGCTGCTACCATGATGCTTTAAGCATTTATTAGAAACTTCCTTTCGTGTTCGATGTAAATTTTGGAGAAAAAAAATTGTTATTTGGTTTTTGGGAATTACCCGTGGGACGGTTGGTAAGAGTCTACTTTATTTACACTACGCGTAAATAATATTCGTTACAAATGTATTTTAGTCGTTGATGGGGTTTGTTTGCGAAATTTTTGTCTGTCTGTGTTTTATGCTCCTGGAACCACTTTTGCAGTTTATTGCTGTTGTTAGCTTGAAAACTTTTTTCACGAGCACTGAGTGGATTTTGTTGCGCGATAATTTAGCAAACGAGATTTACTCGTGCTCGTAAATAAGATTACTTCGGCAGTATTTACATACAAATTAGACAGGATATAGATTTTTTCTACTTTTGCATTACAAAACGTTAATCATTGAATTTTTTTTTTCAAAAACTTCATTGCGTTACATACTCGAAATATGTGGTTGTGCAGAGAAAACGCTTATCGTAGCCCGGAATCTACGAATTTCAAACTATTTTTCGTGGATACAATAACACTACGAGCGGCAAAGGAAAAATTGATATCTAAAAATAGAAATCGAGAGACGGTCGCTTTTACAAAAATATGATTACTTTCATCGGATTCTCGTAACTTTACAAAACACCCCTCTCTCCCTCTGTCTGTCTGTCTGTCTGTCTGTCCTTCTCTCTCTCTCTACATCTAAAAATTAATTTTCCCAATCCACTATATCAAGCGACCCCGCAATAATCAATATTTTCGATATTACTCTCTTAACAAGCACGAAAAAAAAACCCAAGAAGGTATTTAATAAAAAATCAGCCGAAAAAACCTTGAGAAACCAACCCGTTCATCCAGCACTCTCCCAGCCTCGCGAAATATTAACATCAGCTCGGGCTGAATAAGTAATCGTTATTCCTCGAAAAATCCTAGCAGCGTATTAAAATAAATAATTCAAAGCTCAATTCCGAAAAAACACAGGCACACTCGCGCACCTCCCTACACAATCGCACATACACAAACACACACGTATGTATTCGTCGTCACAAGTACATGCTCTTCGTCAGTCAGGCCGGCGAGCAAATAAAAATTCCATTATAAGCCGCAAAGTCAGCGCAGAGGGCGGTGCGACACACACACAGACACAGACGAAGGTAAAGCCGCGTTGAATAAAGAGGGGATAAGAGGTGCGCAGATGACTCGAGAGAGATATCGGATGCGCCGTGTGCTTAATTAGGGCCAAGTCGCGCGTTTTCATATACCGCTAATTAAGCCCTCGACGGCTAAGGCAGAGGCTGGAGGGGGAGCATGCGATCGGCCGCGATAAAGCTGTAACGGCCTCGTTTGTTCGCGACGGATGCGCTCTTTCGCCGCGAGCCACGACGACGATGAATATTCGAGGACGTTGCCGGATTAACCGGTGATTCCGGCAACTCAACCTTTCCGAAACTGATTCGCGACTGTAACCGCAAGTGTGTATATCACGCGCGAGAGAGAGAGAGAGAGGGGCCGCTGATGCCGGCTAAAAATACACGCTGATTGTCGCGATTAAACTGTCTAGCCGGCGTTGGTAGATAAGGCGGAGAAGCGGAGGAGGCTAAGATGTGCCGAAACGGCGTTTAAATTTAAAGACCCTATTTTAAGATGCTTTTAGCAAAATTGCCGCGCGCGATTTCTCTCCCTTTATTATTTTTTTTCACCTCTCCCCCGCCCGCCCCCCTCGTCTTCTCGACCTCTCTTGCTTCTTCGCTGGTAAATTCAGCGCGTGAAAAATGCCTTTGTCAAACTTCGTTTCCCGATGGATTAAAGTTTCGCCAAAGTGACTGCGGCGATATTATACATGGGGGCGACGTTGTCGCTCGAGAGACTACGCTCTCCTTTTCGCATTTATCTGGAAATTACTTTGAATTCGTCGGCAATTACCGCGATTGTCGTTGTCGCAAGCCAAAGCGCGAGCGCGCGCGTTTTATATTTATGCCGCGACGGTTTAATTTTAGCCGAGCGCGCATTTTCCGAATGCTGCAATCGGCCGGGAAAATTAACGTCCGACTATTCGCGAGCTATACTACTTGCTAATATTAACGAGGTCAGAAATAGACGATCCATCTTCGGGCTAGGAGTCGAATAAGACCGAACCGAAATAGGCTTGTTTCGCCACCGTCGGCCCTCTTTGCTGACTTAGCCCCCCTTCCACACTTCCTTTTCCGTTATAATACAAGCAATTAAGATTGCGAGCGCACAGCACACAGGAAATTCGCTTTCTGCTTACTCGGACGTTTTACACGCTGGCTGATGAAGAAGAGAAAAAAAAAAAGGAAAAAGTTTAATTCGCTAGTTTGTTGGACCACTGTAATTTTGAAGTTTAATTATAAAACAATTAGCCGGGATGATTGTTAATTTTGTTGTTGTTTCTAATTAACAATAAATTCAAAAATCAAATCAAATCTCGCCGGAAACATTAGCCTTATCAACTGGCAACACTTGAGCGTTGTTCATTATTGTCAATAAATTCTAAAATTAATTATTAACTTTATGCAAATTAAAAAAGTCACATTATTGCCATATAAATAAAAAAAATAATACAGTACTCTAATAAAAAAAAGCACAATCGTCGTATCGTTGATAAAAAAAGAGGCATAATAATGCATCCAGATAGCGGGCGAGAGAAAAACGCGCGCGCGCGACTGTTAATCGCTCGGGTCGTAAAGCGTTGGTGAAAGGGTCTCAAGGAGAAGAGAGAGAGAGAGCGGTTAGGTAAAGCCGTGATATAGCGTGGATTGCAGCAATTTTTCGCCTGCATTGTCATCTTTATATTCCGTTCGGATTCGCAGCGGCGAGAGAGGCGCGTGAGTAACTCTCTTTCTCTTTTACAGCCTCGAGAGATAACCGTCTCTCTGCTTCTATCCTTCCTTTTTTTTCTTTAAGAAACTCGGGAATTCCTATTCCAGGTTCTACGTCTCCTCCGACTTTTCCTCGTACCTCACTCGCGCCTTTGTCGTGATTATGACGTCGCGTCTTCTTCTTCTTTTTATGAAAGAACATCCGCGTAGCTCTGCCGGTGGAATTGAATTTTTCATGCGAAAGTCGATTTACGCTCGTATCGTATTGCGGTACTTTATTATTTCGCGCTTGTGTGTTGCCTCTCTTGCTTCGCTTTGAAACGTCTCATTTGACATCCAATAAGTACGTCGTTTGGTTATCGCGAGGGCTCGAGTCGATTTCAACGCGGTATAATTAATTCGCCATAGCTTCCCATTTCCTTTTGCAATCGCACGCGACTTTACAATCGCGCGACTTTAGGCCTCGTTATGATTCGTCTTGCATGTTTCATCGAGCGCTTTAATTTTCCAGCTGTACGACGAGATACGTGTATTCGTATAGCAACTGGAAATCTCATTAAAATTTCATATAACGTATACACCGTAATTACATCGAGAGTATTCGCCGTGAATAAGTTATCGCACTCGAGTCAAACGCAAAAAAAAAGAAAAGGAATGTATAACGGGCTAAGCTCACGTGTACCAACCAAGCGCCGAGCAATAATCAACTAAATTAAAAGTAACAAACCGCTTCGATATAACGCGCAATTGCAATCTCGTGCCTTTCGTCATCTCAAACATCAATTCCAGCAAGTGCGCGAAAAACAAAACAAGCCGAGCATCCCGAGAGAAAGAGAGGCCGGTGGCCTGTGCAGCGCCGCGTGCATAAAGCGCAATATACAACATGGGCAAAAACATGCCGGAGTTAAAAATAATCCAGTCCCCCGCTTACGCCGAGCAGTGCGGCAACTTGGCTTACATCCCTTTATCTCTCGGCTCCCACTCTGTCAGACTCTCTCTCTCTTTCTCTCTCGGAGCGCATCGTCCCTTTGTTTTGTCCGTCTTCGCAGCCTCTGACCTGGAAGAGGAGAAGCCGCGAACTCTCTCTCTCTCTCTCTCTCTCTCTCACTCCGGCCGCTACACGCGCAGCCTTGAGATGACGTAACTCGTGTTATGGGAGTATAGAGTACGAGCCGAGTGAGAGAGAGAGCACGTGGCGTGTTCTTCCCTACGAATTCGTCTGACCGAATACGGTTTGTACTACTTGAACGAGCTCTGCCTATATCGCCAAGGGAACGTATATAGGCACGGCTATTACCCCGAGAGTTTGTCAAGGGGTTGGGTCCCTGAGTGATGGATGTTCGTCTGCTGCCGGCTTCTTCGTTGTTATACCTATACAAGCGTGTAAGCCTCTCGTCGTAATTCCGAGAAAATTCGATTGAACATATCAGCCGGGGCTCGCTCTCGTGCAAAATTACTATACTCGAGCTATTAGAACTTTTCTACGCTTGAAAAGAAACGAATTACGCCGTTGCGCGTATCATTTCTCCGTATTTATATATACGAGAAAGCGAGAGAGGGAGAACGTTCGGCGCGTCGTTAATCACGTGATTTTCATACGAACGCAGACGAACAAAAGTAACGAAGCAATTATCCGGTATTACGCCGAGCTATTAGCATCGATAAGCGGGCACGACTGCAGATGTATTAACGACAAAGGCACCCCCGGGAAGAGGATTGAGGGGAAGTCGGCTGGGGGAGGATGTCCCGTCGTCGCACCAAATCCTCGATAATTGGCTTATTAAACTAATGCATAATTCAAAGCAGGCCGCACAGCTCGACGACGGCAGTAGTAGCAAGGGAAAAGGGTCGTGCGTCACTCCGGCCTGTCCACTCGTTCGTCGACTGGGCCGCGTTCTACATTTTCCGCGCTTTCTTGCGCCCGAGTGAAAGAGAAAGAGAGAGAGACTCGTAATCGGCGATCGTGGCCCATCGATGAAAAGGGGGAGAAAAGGTTAAATTGGAGCGCTCAACGGGCTAGAGAAAGAGAGGGACACACATCTAAACACACAGAGTGAAAGAAGCGGGGAGTAGAGAGAGAGAGAGGGAAGCATGGATGAACGGTCGCGGACGACTCGTCTTGGCCAAAGTGGGTTGGCCGTCGCGCTCGAGAGGCCGTCGTAAAAAATCGTAGCGCCGCGAAATTACGGCTGCCGGGGGCTGACGGGACTGGGGGGCTGAAAGAGCGAGGGAGAGAGAGAGAGAGAGAAAGCGCGCGCGCGTTCGGTCGCGAAGTAACTAGGTTATGACGTCGACGCGCCGGCGGCCGCTTTTCGTCGTGTGCCGTCGTCCTCCTCTTGCTCCTCCTCCTCCCTCTAGCGCAGGCGGACAATAGGCCTCGCTCTCTCGGATCTCTGACGCTCTCTGCCGGCTTCTGCTCCCTCTCTCGCGCTCGTTTGCCCGGTCGCTCTGACGTCACTGGCCGACGGGGAGGAGCCCCCCCCCCCCACCCACCCGCACACTACAGCCCGGCCAGCTGGATCGGGGCTGCTGCGGATTATGCGTTTCCGTGAACCGCTGCTCTATACGGCACTGCCAGCAAGAGCACTGGCGCAGAAGCAGCATACAGCGGCAGAGATTCTCCTTTGCCATCGACGCAAGCTCGCTTTTCGCATTATCCGCGCTTGCGGCTCTCCCTCTCGCTGCGCACTGTGTCGATTAATTAGCCGTACTAATTTCCTCGATTTCCAGAATATCACGGGCAAAAACGCAAAGCCGATTATAACGTAGCTTTGTGCTAAATGCTCTCTCTCTTTATCCGCGAGAGAGAGAGAGAGAGAGAGAGAGGCGAGGTTGCGCGTCATCGTAAATAAATCCCAGCGCACGCTGGGCTCCCACATGCAAGATGAACGAGCGGACCGATCCGCATACGCGAGCAATCCGGGCCCCCGTTCCGGCCCCGATAAAAGAGTAACGAGCAGCGAACGCTGCACGTGCAAGCACGGCCTCGCCTCTGCTCTCCACCCGACCCCTGCCTTATCCTCCTCCTAAAGCCCGACCTGTCGCTCAATTTTTCAGTCTGCCGCAGTAGCCGTGTGGCCTGTACCTGCGAGGATTCGCGCGGATTTCTCCGTTTCTTTTTTCTTTCTTTTCTTTTTTTTTTCTCATTGAGGGGGAAGAGGAGAAAAGGGGTTTTGCGTGCGCCGATTTGTTTTTCTCTCGGCTGCCTGGATGAGAACCTTGTTTGAACCTCCTGGGATTGGAGGGGTTTTGAAAAAGGAGCTTCCTCCCCCTTGTTTTTTTTAGCGATTTTTTGGTTTTACGTTGTTGGAGGGAGGGATAATGGATTTGATGGTGAAGTAATGATTCGGAGGGGAAGGGAACGCTTGTTTTCAAGCTCATTCAAGAGGGTTATCGAAGCGATCGTAGCTTTGTGTACATCGAAAACGCGCCGAAATGCGTATGTAACGCGAATAATGGATGCAAAGCTTTTGGGCTTGGTAAACAACAATTGATTTGCAAATTGAAAAGCATTGCGTTTCGACAAGATCCATTTTCTTTTTTTTTATTAACGAAAAAAATCAACGCTTTGTACGAATGCATCAAATTACTCGATTGCGACGTTTTCGAAGATTCAATTAAATTTGAGCATCGTTCCAATTGCAATTACAAAATAAAACGCATTCGATCGATGATTTAACGCACACTACAGATTTGAGCGTCCGCGTGTAATTTAAAAGGACTACTGTTTCATTTTTTAACGCATATTTTTAACATTGTGAATAAAAACCTGTTCAATTTTAAAAGAACCCAAAAAAAATTTCAGTTTCAAAAATAGAAATCCATACGAATACTTGTAAGGCTGCATAACCCAAACAGTCGAAATTTCATTATTCGACAACTCACGCCGTCTGACTGATCTCCATGACGGTCCTTTACAAAATCTCGTTTACAAGCCCCCAAGCTCCTGTACTTCCCCCCCCCCCCCCGTTCAATTCGATTTCCCGACTCCCCTCGAGCTTTCTCTCTACACGTGTCCTGCGGGGTCACGTTTTGTAAGGCCAAAAAAAAAACAATTTAGTTCCCTCGTCTCCCTTTCCCCTGAAAATTTTCCTATTTACGCTCGTTCACTCAGCTTCGTTTATCATTTCCAAGAGAGGAGCATAAGGTTTCGCCCGAGGGGGGGGGGGGAGGGGTGGCGGAGCTCAATCGAGCGACGAGCCTTGGAATTTTTCAAAGATATAGAAAATATGCTTAGTGAAAGCTCGGCCTGTCACGCGTCCGCATCCACGTCGTGACTTTTCGAATTTTCCATTGACTTTGAAATGTTTTGAAAGGAAGCTCCCCCTTCCCCATGATCAAATCAAAGTCCGCCGGATTTTACGGGATACCAAACATTATCAAGCGTGAAAAAGCTTATCTCTGCTTCTTTTTAAAAACACGCCGATCTTCTTCTTACGCCTCGAAATTCAATTTCACGAAAATCCAGTGATTCCCCCCCCTCCCTTGCCCTCGCACCATATCTGCGTACGCAGCAAAGCCGAAGCTTGCAAGCTCGGGCCGATGAATTACCGGAAACCAAGCAGCCTGCAGGTCTGTCCGGTCGTCAATTGAAACTCTGCGCTCATCGTCATACCACTCGCGAGACAAAGGAACGATCGACTCGCGATCAAAGCAGCATCGATGCCCCGGGGAACGAGCCCATTGTGCCTCGCACCACAGCCTGTCCAACTGCTCCACTTTTTTCTCTCTCTTTCAGCTGGCAGGAAGGAAGCCTCGAGCGTTGAAAACGACTTCCGCTCTAGGTCGCTGGACACAACAAAGGAACGTTTGCGCTATGCCGGGAAAAGGAGATGGATTTTTCGGCGATATGTCGATTTCTTGCCCGACGCTTTCGAGCCGTATCGAGTTTTCGCCTAGAGCATAGAGAATATCGCGCTCGAAATGTCACTATTACTGCATTATCCAACGAAGCCGATTAAATTTCGTTTTCGTTGAAATAACTTTTTTTTTTCAAACCTGCACGTCCATTAAACCAAATTCCATCCGGGAGTTGATTCAATAAACACCGATTACAGACTCGACGAATTTCCGGCTTTCGAAAAAAACAAAGAATACAGCCGAGAGCCAATAGCTCATCGGGACGTCCGCTGAAACTTTTCCCTACCTAGCTATAGCTTTCCGCGGCTCAAAACTTTGACCAGCGGAAAAAGCGTACATACTCGAGCGAGAGAAGCTCCAGAGCAAGCGCTCACAGAGGTTAAGAAGCCCCTCAGCTTTTCCCCGATCCCAACGGACAATTTTCTCCCCCTAGCCCCTGCACATCCTTCAAACACACACGAGGTTTATCGTACAAAAAAGTCGCGAATCCAAGCTTGCATTTATCGGGCTATCTCTTCCGCGACTTTACGACTCGCTCCGGCTGTCGTACATATACATAGACACGAATTAACGACGCAAGACAAGAGATATTAAATTCAAGGGATCAATCCGGTGATCGTTTGTCAGCCGGAGAATCGTCGGAGCGTAAGAAAATCGAATCGAAGGCCGGTATCCGGGCGAATACAATTCATCATTCGAAACGAAATGGCCGGGGAGAGAGAGGGGTTTAAATAAACGTACAGACAAGAGCGTTGGAAGAGCGAGGAGGTCGATCGGGGGCCGGGGAGAAAAGGGAAGTTTAAATAGCGGCCGAAAGAGTGGGGGGAGGGGATAGAGTCCTGCCAAGAAAAGCCAAGAAGATTCCAGTTGGAAGGAATGGGGCTTTCTTTCCTGGCAGGCTACCAGGCCCTCGTTGCGAGAAGCCCTGTATAGGTGAGGAGCCGCTCGTCGAAGAGGGGCGAGGGGCCGGGCACGTTTGGCCGATCGCCTTTTTCAATTTAAATTTAAAGAATACTTTTTTCGGACTTGAATTATTCCCGATTCGCAAGCTAAGACGAGAGACCGATTTTCTTTCTTTAACATTAATTTTTGCTTTATAACTTTGGCTATATTTAACACCGATGAAAACAATGTAGCACGACGTGTTCGGATGTCCACAGCTTAAGCTCTGTAAACGTACGACTATCATTCCTTACACTTAACAATAACAGACCAGCCCGACTATAGCCCTCGGCCGGAATAAATTTCCAATTTTTCAAGATTAGACTCGAAAATACAAGCCTCGAACTTACATCTCGCATTCTCGCATAAGACCCCGAAAGCCCTACCGAAGTGACCTCCAACGACAAAACAAAAGGGGAAACAGATAATAAACGCAAAACCTTATCTATCACAAAGAAAAAGCTCAAAAACTCGTGCACATAAGATACACGTATACACATTACGTAGACGCGAACGAAAAGAAAAAAAAACACGAAAACGTCATTCGCATCGTAATTCCAAGCCGAGCGTAAAGAGCAGCCGGCGTCGGGAGTAGAGACGCATCATCCCACCTATACAGAAGCACTCACCCACTCGGGAGGTAAACAAGATTCATCCAGATCTCTCTGCCTCCCTCCACACATATACATTAGGTTGTCCAGAAGAAGAAGAAGAAATAAAAGCAGACACCTCGTAGGAAGTAGGGGGGGGGGGGCGCAGAACCAAGGCATCGATCCAATTCCTCGCCGCCTATTGTTCCTTCCCCTTCGGCTGTCACGTCTCGCGCCTGGATTTCCATCTGTTCCTTCCCCTTACGTCTTTCTCCTCTCTCCCTCGGCTACACATATCCCGTGTATCTTGGCAGGATGTATTTTTTCGCCGGCCCTCACCTCCCCTGTTTGTTGCGTCGGACGAGTGTTTGCTCGGCGAGTGTTTGTTTTATTACGGGACACGAAGCGCAAGGAGGGGCTGAGAGAGAGAGAAAGAGAGAGAGAGAGAGAGAGAGAGAGTGATAGTATTCCGGATGATGTACGTAACACTCTCGGACGTTCGTGTCTCGTCTAGCTGCGACGAGGCGAAGAGAAGAAGAAGGGTAAAGGGGGAAAGAAGAGAGCAAGCCCTCATTTTTCATCCTGACACTTGTCGTTCCTCCTCGCCCCCCCCCCTCCAACTCTTTAAGCTCGAAGCATCTTCGTCATCTTCCAACAACCTACAGCCCTCCCCTCGTCCATGTCAGTCGGGGTTCTACATCTTCCTCATTACCGATCCTCGTCCTTCCGCGTGACCCTTTAGTTGTCCTCCAGCCTAACTCACCCCCCCTTCTGCTCGGCCCCATTCCTCGTAAAACCTGCTCGCTGATCTATCGTCGAATTCTCGCGACTATCTCTCAGGCTCTCTCGAGGGAGGCATCTCGCGCGCATTACGTATCTCCCCCGCAAAGGCCTCGCTCTCCCCCTTCCTATACTCCTCCGCGACCTTTTTCTCGGCAGCTTGCCCGCGTTTTCGAAATTCCCGAGGCCGGATTACCCGACTTGGCTCGCACTCACCCTTACCTATACCAGTGTGTGCTCGACCTTTTTTTTTTATTTCAAGTTGTACGCTCGTGTGGGCGGATCGATACTCTAATGTCGCGCGACGATGAGGATAATGGCTTTGGGGAATGCAGGGAAGACACGTGGAAAGTTATTGGATTTATACATAGCAATTGCGGATACGAGGTGACGTTAATTTTTGTTAGGTCCGGTAATGGGACTGCGGGTAGGCGGAAGAGGAAAGGGGCAGTGGAATGAAATAGAGCTCGGTGCAATTCGAGATCAAAGCCGTCTCGGAATTCCACGCTACTCGCGGGTATTCCGGCTAATTTGGCTAATGGAGGATGGAGCTTTGATGCGGCGGAGTAAGAAAATGCACAAACTGCCTCCAAATATTTTGATGAATATAACGGAGAAAAAGGGAGAGAGAAATAGAAACTGATGGAGGTAGGGAAAGAGAAAAGGGGTAATGAGAATGCATAAAACGGTCTTACACATATACGGACGTAGGGCTACAGCGAGAGAGGAAGAAACGAATTTAGCGTTAGCTGGATACGTGCAGGTGGAGAAGACAGCCACGGGATGAAGCTGTATAGTGAACTGGCGGGAAAGAGCGGCTGGTAAGGCGAGCGAATATCCGCGCGCTCTGGCTGTTTTATCGCTGTTTTGTTCCCAGACACGATAAAACCGGTTCGCCGAGGGGGGGGGGGTAAGGTAGAGGGGGAGCCTGTCCACCGAGACCTATCCACCTTTTCCCGTACAACTCCGTTTTATCAACAACGTCTGCACGCGCGCATAGACACGTACACACGGACACATTCGATAATTCACGAGCTCTGTGGCAAAGTCTCGCTCTGTCCGCGCTGGAACTCTGTTGCGCGATGCGAGTATGTATATATGTACTCCAGGCTGCTCTCGCTTGATCTACCTCGTCTTCACACCTCGTGAGAGGCCTGTCCCAACGGGGTAACCTATAGCAGTGGATCTTAAAGGGAATACTTAATGCTGACTTTAGAGCGCGTTTTTCTTCTTTTTTTTTTCTTTTTTCGTGTTTAAGAGTGAGAGAGAGAGAGCTTTGACGTAGGTGCCAAGCATACGACTACGGTTCTAAAGACGCGCGATTATGATGTGCTATACTTGAAAGATAAATTGGAAAATGAAATTTCGGAGGAGTTGGAGCGCGCGGAGAAAGAAAGCTCGGCGTGTGCTTGGTTAATTGGACAGTAGCGAAGCTATCCGATTATGTGTAGGACTATTAGGGAGAATAACGAGAGAAAATCATGTACTACAATCAATTCATTGCGAGGTAATCGCCACTTTATTTAACGCGCATTCAATAAAAGAAGCAATACGTCGATATACATTCCGAAGGTGGAGGTGGGAGCGGAGGGTCTCCGGGGCGGATGGAGGCTCTGTGCAGTCTCTCCTCCTCGGCGTCCATTAGTCGGCGCACGACTATCCGTCCGTCGCAATAACCATTTGTCGTAACTTTATCGAAGAATCGCCTCAGCGGAGAAATTATTGGCCTCCAACAGCCGTTATGGGGAGGATTTTTTTTCCTCCTCACTTGGCTACGAGGGCCTCCTAAACGTCATTCGTGAACACAAACGTTACTCGATTCCTCTGCCGACACCTCCATCTTCGACTTTTATATATATATTCATCCGTCCGCTATGTGTCTTTTATTTCTCGACAATAAAATCAAATCCGAATATACACCCTCGTAATTTTTATTCGCCGATCGATCGCTATTTTACTTTTATATTGCATGAGAATTTTCAACGCGGCGATACCGTTAGCGACTGGAAAACTGAAATTTCAGGTTTGGGGAAGGTAAGGGGGCCTCCGAGTGGTATATTTGCCGACGTCTTTTTTTTTCGTATACCGACAAATGGCTCGGTTCTCTCTTTCTCGAGGAATAAAAGCCATTGGAGATACCAAGTTCTTAGAGCGGAACTGACTCGTTGGCTAACTTTCGTTGGAAGAAAGTCGTTCACGTGACTTTCATTAAGATTGACTTTAAAACGCGCTCCAGTGACCCCCTCCTCATCCCCCTTCGCTCCGGCTGTAGACTTGAATTCGAGTTTTCGGGAAGAGCTGCGTCGAGCCTAGCTGGGATGCTCGATAACTCGACTAATGCTGAATTAGTCAGTTATCGAGATTGCGAATTCAATGGAATAAGGCTCGGTCTTGACAAGCTTCATTTCCCTGATAAGTGTGACCCGTAATCATGCATTAGTTATATAATCCAATTGAACGATGAAAATAATAAAAATTTTATTGGCGAAGAAAAATAAAGAAGCGATTAACTGGTTTACGTCCGTGTGATTTTCAGCGAAACTGGAGCAGTCGTCGAAGGAGACGTGCAGCGGGGCGAGTCGAGCACGGGCCCTCGATTCCCGAGGCGCGTGTCTGCTGCTAATGTCCCTGGTAACAATGGGTCTGCGGGCTCTGTCCGGCGCCTCGCAGCTCTGGCCTCACCCACGGGGACCGGTCTAGCTCCCGGCCGAGCTGCCGACGACGGTAGCGGCGCCCATAACCAGCCCGGCCAGCAGCAACGCGTCGGTCCTTCAGCCGACCGCTCAGCCCCATCAGCAGCAACACTGACATATCAGCAGCAGCAGCGAGCCGTCGACGCTGCCGACAACCTCGTCCCCAACCACCACCACCACCACCATCATGACGACGAGTACGACGACAACCACTAGTACGACGACGTCTACAACGCCGCTGACGACGACGACGACGATGCCAACGAAGAGGATTACTACAACCTGGCCCACGGACGACCCCCCAACGATTACTCCAACCTCCCTAGCCCCGGTAACCATGATAAGCACCATCAAGGACGAGATCCAGGAGGAAGGTACGACAACGCTACTGCCCGAGGCCGAAAACGCGACCCTCCTAATGGAGATCGGCTGACGCCCGGTACATCTCAACGACACCGACGTTAGCGGAATGATCAAAGCCTAGGCGTACCCCCTCTACATTACTCGCCTACACACCCCTTTCTCCCGGCTCCATCCCCCATCTTCAAGTATTGCTTTATTACGCCTGAAGGGAATGTTTGACTTTTGCTTAATTTTTATTTGCGTATAGGAAAAAAAAAGAGAGAGAGATCGGGAGTTTTGGATGGCACAAGTTTTTTTAAGCTAAAAGGCTTAGGATTGAGTTAGGAGGTATAGCGCCAAAGGTTCGAGGCTAATCAATCAAACGCGTTAAAGCGAGGGAACGACGCCGGAGCTAATAAATCAAATGTAAACCAAGAGTAATGGAGATAAGCGCGTTTGGTAGTTTTTAGCCCTCGGCCGATATTTAATTGACCGATAGTCGAGAGCGTATACCGTATATATATTTTCATTATTTACCAATGGAGTTTCGTGTGCTCCGAGGAGAGAGGCTGGGAGAAAAAAAACAGCGGGGCAGAGACTGTCTTGGAAAATGAATAACTGGCTATATGGGTATCCATAAATTTGCTCCAGCCCTTCAAAACTTTGGCCATCCAAAAATTTTCGTATCAGATGTTCGGATATTGACCCTCTCCCTCAATTTTTCTCTTTTTTTTACCTTTTTATTTTCTCGAGTTTCAATTATTTTTACCTTATATCTCTTTTTACGGTTACGCCACTTTTTACGCTCAACAGTGTTTGATGTATGCTTACTGCGATGAGTTTTCATTGTGCGACTATGGTTTATCATGTAAGGTGAGTGTCTCTCTATTGGCATCGTCGAGTCCGTTAGTCGATTGTAAGTATATATAACACACGGAGGACGAGGAACTAGATTTACAGAATAATAAATTAAGCGAATAATTGGGTGGCGCCGAACTCTAACTTAGTGTTTTCCAAAATTCTTGGTACTGATAGTGAATAAAGAAAAAAAACTTGACAAAGTCAAACAAAATTTACAAAAAAAAAAAGAAAAAAAAAAGATAAAAAATTGTTCAGCGCTACTCGATTATTTGCTCGAACTCTTTTCACTATAATAATGCTCAGTATTTTAGTATTATTTCTAAATAAATAAAGATAAAATCATAGGGGCTAAAATTAACAAAAAAATAAATAAATATTATATATGAAAATAAACTACAAGTCTATAAGTGATTAATAATCTCCAAGAGATCGTCGAAGTAAAAGAAAAAATAATAACTCGGTCAACGTCGACGATTGACATAAGTTATAACTTTTAGCCGAAATGAATAAAAAAACACATACACACCAGAAACTATCGATAAAAGATGCAGAGTCAGCGTTTAAAATAACAAAACGAAAAAAAAATTACAAAAAAAAAAGAGAAAAACAGTTCGTGACGTGCTTTTTCTACTGTAGATAAACGCCTCGAGATACAGTTGCGCTCCCGACGTCAACAACGCAACGCCCGGTCGCCTTCTTACGTTATTTCGTATGTACATATTCCATATGTAAAAGGAAAAGAGAGAGAGAGAGAGAGACAGACAGACAGACAGACACACCTACACACACACACGCACACATACGCATAAACGTGAGCATATGAATACCGTGCGCGAAATACAAATGCATGCGCTGGTAGGCTGGAAGCCTTCCAATGCTCTCCAGCATCTGGCATAAACACACGAATATATTCGCGGTGTATCGTTTTTTAACTGAAATTTACGATAGCAAAAAAAAAATAAATACAGCAAATCCAAAGTCGTCGTCGTCGGGCCGCGCCTGTGTATCGAGCTGAAAGGGTTATATTATAAATAAAGAAAAAAATAAATTTAGATTTTTAACTATTCCGATATGAAAAAAAGAAACGTTATGGAAGAAACGAGTTTCTTTTTACGTCCTCGCTCCTAATGCGTAGTATCTCGAAAGTGAATATGGATTATTCGTTTATTTTTTCTTTTTGTTTGTTTATATATTTCCGTTATTGCTCGTGGCGTGAGAGATGTATTATACATACAGAGCGTCGATTAATTCCATTTGAATTATGATAATGAGAATAATAATTCCTACCGAATAATAATACGACGCCGATAGATGTAATAAAACTAACAATAACAACAACAACAACAACAATTATAATAACAACATTAATAATCGTATAACGATGGCTGTTTTACACGTATAAAATTACATAACGGCGACACGTTCGTGTGCACACGAGAACATTAGCCGACGGCGTTAAACTCGAGCGCTTCCAAATTTCTTTAACGACATTAACAATCTCCTCAGCCTAGCGAAGGAAGATAAATAGCATTAACATCACACAAGAGTATTTAAACGTGAAACAATAAATAAATGCGATGCACATCGATACGTTATAATTTTCCATCCGCGACGGCGGGTTTATCTTATAGGCCTTGAGCTTTTGTTTATCCCTCGAAGACCGAGTGTAATGAAATTTTACGAGGCTGAGGTAGGCAACGATATAATCGTCCGAGCTTAAGCCACGAGGCTCGTTACAAACGATGCGCCGGTCAGCTGGATAAGGATTTGCATAAAAGTCGATAACAACGATGCTGTAAGGCGTATACGCGCGGCTTGATGAATTTTCCAGGGGGAGATTATGAGCAGTTTCCATCCGCGTAATGCTTCGTGTTCTTGTATTTACAGGCGTGTTGTGTTTTAACTTGTTCCGCGCTATGTTTTCCGTTTGAAAAGATGGGGCTTTTTTTCAATAGCATTCATTTTTAAATAAATAAATTTCCTTTTTCAATGTATTCAATCTGGTTTTTGATTGAAGCTCCGTATACGTTTGAATAATTTACTAGGCCGTCGCTAAATATTTTAGCTTCGAGATCAAACAAAAAGCTGCAAGCTCTTCGCCATCGTTAAAAAAAAAAGTATAAAACTCGTTCTTGCTGCCTTAAATTCTGTAGATTTAAAACGTACGAACTAACACAAAGAATCACGCCGAAATGAAAAGTAATAAAGAACGAAGTATAATGTTCAAATTAAAAATCTGACAAACCACTCGCATGTATAATATACGATGAAAATGTTTACCTTTTCTCGATCTAATTACACAAAATTGAATAGTAAGCTGAAAGCTATAAAATATTCTAATTACAGTCACCGAAAGAGCAACGATAAAGGAACTACTTTGAATGTAGCTGCCAGGGAGAGCGGGGGGAAAACGTAGCCCTTAAAAAAAAACCTGGAATATGAAAAATTGAAAAAGACATGGTTTAACCATCCAAGAGAAAGACAACTTTTTGCGTTTCATTTTCTACATAAGGCTTCACTCTGAGTGACGAACAAAAAAATCCCACAAAAGCACGGAAAACCCGAGACCAGCTCAAAGGGAAAATGTGAAAAATCACGAAACTCGTAACAAAACGAAAAAAAATGTTAGATTATCGATGAAATTATATTTATACCGCATTTATTACGTTTTTTATACGCTATACGAACCGATAAATTTTATCTTTGAAACGCCCGTACAAACATAAATTGCTTATTGGTTTTAAAAAAAAAAAGAAAAAGAAAAGAAGTACCGAAAACCGTGTGCCGAGGGAAAAGAAAACTGCGCGCCCTACAGTCGAAAGCTTGCAAAATTCAAATCAATCATTTTAGGTAAAGCAATCTAAAAATAGCCGGCCTCCTTATTTTCAAAGCTCGGCTCTCATTTCGAATCGAGCTTAATTCGCCAAACGAACGTCTAAAAATATATGTTATCGAGTTCAAAACCGCGAGCAGGCAAATAAACGTATTACATATTACACTTTATTTAATTCACGACTATACGCCCGGCAACAGCCTGTACGACTATACGTTTGCTCGGATCACTTGCAAAGCTACCAGCCAATTTTCTTCTGCAAGAACAACGTTTTATTAAAACCAAGAATTACCGGAAGATTATTGCTCTTTCAAACGAATTACGGCTAACGCGGTCGCTGATCAGACCGAGTAAAGCAGCAGGGCCAAGTGCATCGAGTCTCTGTCTTACTATCGACAAAACAATAGCCATCCTTGCCAATATTTGCGCATTAGTCACGCGAGTCCGTATTCCCCTCCCCGTGCGTTTTTCATTTGCGAGGCCAGGGCGTCTAGTTGGATTTGTCCAGGAGCTACACGAACGAGAGCTACGTTCTCCGTAGAGAATTTGCTAAGTCATATCGTCGCTGTTGGTACATGTGTTTGGCTGTGTACTCGGGACTGATTGGCCGTCCGATCGAATTGCAGATTCGCTGAGCTGCTATAGGACTTGCGATTGACGACGTGTTTGGCCGGGCGAGCGGAAACGAGGAGATACTAGAGGAACGAGTTAAGCTGGCTAATGCTACTTTAGGATGGTAATTAATGGCTTTTCACAAGAATTAGTTTTTTTTTAATTTTGAGATTATTCATTAATACGGACTTTTCAACTTTAGATTGAATTTAACTGATTGCGGGTCTAAAGCCTTTGTTTAGCATGAATATTTCATTGTTTGTTGCGAATTCACGTGCAGTCACAACGTCGGCCATGTGGTCGTTGGGATTATACAATAGACGAGCGCTGGTATATCGTTCAACGTAAAAACGCGAATAAACATCGGGATTTCGAAAAAAAAAACAAATTTTAGTCGACGTATTGGTACCATGAAGTAAGTTTAACTTACTCTGGCTGAAATTACGTTCGATCCTATCAAACCTCAAATAAATACAATCAGTTTTTCATTGACTAGAATATTTAATAGAATATTAAAACAATGGCATTTACAAGAATAGCAAATTTTCTTGTTTAAAAATTCAAATAAAACGGCAACTTGGAGTTATCTGAGATCTTGAAAAATTATTAAATTATATTTCTGTGCATAAATTCTATCTTTGTAAAATGTACGTGTATGTCACAAGCTCTAATTTAAGAAATATCGGCTTATACAGTATTAAATCAAGGAAACAGATGTTTCTCACGCGGAAAAGCTATTTGAGGTTAACGTATTTAAAACAAGTATTTCAACTAGTCGTAGATGCTACGAATTGATTTTCTAAATTCGAAGATTTTAACAGGGGAATAAACCAGTTAATTAAATTTAAAAATTTAATAAAATCGCGAGAATTGCGCTCGAGTTGAGAGAAGAAAAAATCCTTGCACAATCACAACGTATAACAACAAAATGTAAACTCGAACAGACAAAATAAAAATGCGGTCACAGTTGCAAAAAAAAAAATGAATCCCGCGAGATCGACAAAAGTAAATTTTCCAAAGTAACCTCTAGTAAATTTTTTTCTTCCTTTCTTTTTATACGATTTTTTACGTAACCATTTTGCAAAATCGAAAGTATACCGGAGAAAAGAAAAAACCGTGCGTATATAAGCATCTTAACTCTTTAACAAATGTTACAAATAACTAACTCCGTTAAATTTTTTCATCAAAACTCGCTTTTTTAGTGACTCGAAGGCAAAATTTTACAGGATGATTAAATAAGCAATTGCCCTTCAATAACGTTTTTATCGATTCCACTTGATAAAATTAAGAAGTTTTGATAAAATTAAGAAATGTATTAATGACATAACATTAATAATCGAAAGAAAACAGTGAAATAAACTATATTAACGCGTTTACCTCTTAAGCTCTTAGAGCCCGTAGAAACTTGATATTACAATGCGGTGAAGTGTGTAAGACAATGTGTGAATAATGGGGGTCAAAAAGAATAAAAATATTTACTAAGTCTTCTGTATTTGTACATAATAAGAAAAATAACGTATAAAAATTTTGTCATGTTGTTACACGTTATAAGATAGGGTAAGTAAAGGTAATTTTCAAACAAAATAAAACTATAACCATAATAATGTCGAGAAATAATTAAAAAAATTAATTAACTAAATTTAAGATTACCAACTAAAATTATAACATAAAGATTTAAAAATATATATTACATGTACTACGTATGTTACGATGAAAAAATTACACGCGTCTTAATCAAGGAAAAGAGTAGTATCTAGTAAATTGGACGATGAAAAATAAATAACGAATAAGAGGATAAAAATTACCTTCAAACGATCTTTCATTGAACATTTTTTTATGAAATATATCGCATCAAATTTTTCTTTCCTCCCCCTGAAAAACCAAAAATTAGACAGCCTATCGAAATTCGCGTTAAAACGATGAAATAAAAACCGTCACAAAATGAAAAAAAAAACAAAACAAGTTTTTGCTCGACAATCCAAAACATCCAAGATCTCAGATGAACAAAAGTATATAGAAACGAACGACCCTTACTCGTCTCATTCTTCGGCTCCGCGTCGCATTGAAATATTAAAATGAGATTCCGGAGAGAAAGAGAGCCAGAAGAGTAAATAATCCTGCGAGCGTCAAAATTTTCCGGCGCCCAAAATTCCAGGCCCAGCATTTACCCGGCGTGCATTTAATTAAACGCCGTTACTCCAACATTTTCCTTCCGAATGAATAACAAGCGTCAGCAAACGGCGTTGAGGTAGCGATGAAGGGAAGGGCGGGATGAAGGTATAACGTGTCGGAATTTCACATCTGTTTGAAAGAACAGCCGCGGAGTAAGGGGGTTAGGGGGGAATGCCGGTGTACGAAAGGCCTGCATAAAGGGAACGAAGAGAGAAATGAAACGAGGGTGACTTCCCGGGGGTAGAAGAAAGAGACAAAGAGAGAGAGAGAGAGAGGTAAAGTTGGCAGGCCGGTTTTATTGCTTATCTGGTTGGCGTAGCTCCAAAAATTCAAAATAATTACTTCGCCGCTACTGGGCTAAGAGAGAAAGGATGTAGTAGAGAGCGAGCAAGAAGGGGGGAGGGGGTTAGGAGAAGGAAAGGATCCTCATTATTCCACGATTCGCGACGACAGGCGGAGCAATAATCCCGGCGATGGGAGCACGGAATAGAGGAACGAGAGGAGGAGGAGGGTAGTAGTGCGCGGCTAGACTAGAGTAAGAGAGAGAGAGAGAGAGAGAGAGAGAGAGCAGTGTGGCACGGAATGCAAAGTCTCCAGTGGAGGAGGGGCGGGCGGCCGAGAGTCCGCGGTCACGCACTCACCCCTCCCCGGACCCCTTGTTCTTCGCCGGCGTGGCCGCCTGTTTTCCGCGGCTTTCACCTTGAGCGATCGAGAAGGTCGTAGGGGCCAGCGTGGCACGTGTTGCGGGAGAGGGGGCAAATCGATCGTTCGGGAATAACCGCGCGCGTATACGCGCGCCGGGCAAAGAGCTCTCTTGCTTCCTTCCCCCGCCACCCCAGCCCGCCGCCACCTTTCGACCCTCCCTCCAATCTTCTCGTCGTCCGGACTCTGCTCCTTATTGAGCCCCCGAGAGAAAGAGAGAGAGAGCCTCGAGATGCAAACGACAAGAATGCGCGAAAGCATATACACCGCGATGTTTTCTCGACTTTCCCGAGAGAGTCTGCATATTGTATACACAAGGCTAGGCAAATACGGCGAATTTATCGATGAAAATCTAATAGACGCGAGAGTTTTGATTGAGCTTTGGCGCGCGTGTGCGTGCAAAGCTCGCGACTTTATTCGACGCGAGCTACAGCGGGACGCACGGACGCGCGCTCTCCTGGATATCGATTTTCGTCCGGCACATCCTCGCGACCGCACGCGCGCAGGTATTATACCTGTCTTCTTGCCTCTCTCTCTCTCTCTTCTTCCAAGCTCCTACAGATACACCTCCGAGGCGTCTTGACTTTCGCCGACAACTTTTTTTTTTCTTTACCCCCTGCCAAGACTTTATCGCGCGAGTATATTACGCGCCTTTTTTCTCTTCTCCCCTCCCCTCTCCTCGTCCAACGAAGCTTTTTTCTTTCCGCTTGTTTATTGTTTGTACGTGATGGTTTTTCTCGGCTGTAATTTCAAAGTCGGAATTTGAAAAGTTTCGCTGGAGAAAAAAAGACGCTGGAATAAGATGTCGGGCGTGGTGTAGCGTTAAAAAGCCAAAATAAAAAAAAACAAAAAAGGACGAAGTAAGAAAACGGATCAGTATTAAATATTGATAATACCAAGCTATGACAATGACGTGTTTATTATATAGACGAAACATAAACTTAAGTGGAGTTCAATAAATGTTGTTCCCAAAGTCCTTTGTAATAAAAGGACTCTAAATTGCGCGGATATCCTGCACACACACACACGCATACACACGTACGAGCGCGGAGATAAGCGTTTACTCGGAACGTTAAACAATTGCAAATGATAATAAATCGCACGCTAAAAATCGATCGAGCGCTTCTAACGAACGTGAAATATCGTAGCGATACAAAACCGACAGCTCAAAGCAAAGAATAAACAAAAAACGCTCAAAATGATCCGTAGATCCGCGAAGAAAAATCGTTCGGTGTTAAAAACCAAAATAAAAAAAAAGGAAACATAAATCAATATGCGCACCTGTATAGCTACGCTGGAAAACAAATACAACCCAAGGGGAATGTAACTTTTCTCCGAAAATAAAAAATAAAGAAAAAAAAGCTGGATGAAAAAGCGCGCAATTCGAAAAAGAAAGGGAGAAAAAGTTTCTCAGGCGCGGGTATAGCGCAGCGTCGAATTAATCTGAATTAACAATACGCTGCGGGCAACTTGTTATATCCTTTTCCCTTGCGCCGAAGTGATTGTCAAGTGGAGAGGCCATTTCTAAAATTAAATTCTCGGCAATCCTACGGCCGCGGAGGACGGAGAAGTCGAGGTGATTAAATAATACGCGCTTTACTTTCATCAAGCGATCCCGTTTTTAAAATCCACCCGATAAATCGGTCGAAAACTCGCGATTTTCCGTATACGCGCAATTATATCATCGTGGCTGTTGTTGTTGCTGTTATTATTGTTACTTCCGCTTCGGCGAGCGTTTCGTGTGTTATTTTAATGTGAGCGACCGCGTGCGCGTGTTTCAACGAGAGACCATCCGCGATTATGCTTTTGACGGAGCCAAAATAATTCGCAATTGGGCGGAAATAAATAGATGGAAGGAGGGGTTCAAAAAGTGAAGTTTAAAATGCTGAAACTAAGAAGTTTTAACAATAAAAATGATTATATAGCATAAATATATAATTAAAATTTTCGTTCCTATATGCAAATATAAATATATATGAAATATATTAAGAACTGTTATAAAAGATTTTTAAATGATTTCTAACA
Source organism: Anagyrus pseudococci (assembly GCA_030522585.1). Taxonomy (NCBI): domain Eukaryota; kingdom Metazoa; phylum Arthropoda; class Insecta; order Hymenoptera; family Encyrtidae; genus Anagyrus; species Anagyrus pseudococci. The sequence continues at coordinate 30,792 of JAPYYQ010001206.1, forward strand.
TAAAAAAAAATAATTCGCTATCCTTACCTTGAAAAATGCGTTCATAAATTTATGTGTTATACTCAATAATATATATATATAAATATACGATTAAATATATTTTACGTATAAGTTGAACGTTGAAATGTTATTATACGATTATATATAATTATAAATAACTAATAGACATTATGATACGATGGCGCAAAGCTGTTTAGGTTTTACTGCATGAAGAAACAAAAAAAGTCAAAGTATTAAAATTTATAATTGTATATAATTTTTTAGAATATGCAAGTTATATAAAGCTAAAGAGAGTATTAGGTTATAAGTTTGACGGAATTTATGTGAAAACGACTATGAGACAAAAAGCAAAGATTAATTATTTATCAAAAAATATCAAGAGTTATATTACGTGTATGTAAATATTCATTCAAATGTTTATAAATATATATATATATAAACATATATTTATGTTGGTTATGACACAAATGTATCATGTATAATTATATAATTTACTCTGTACATTATGCATAACTTTATAATATCAAATTGTATATATAAACCTATCTTTATACATTTCTCGCAAATTCAAACGAATTTATTTATTAAAAGGTAAAAACTATGAAATATAAGTCCAATCTACATATACATATAAATATATAAATATGACGCATTACATATACTCACTTGTATGTAATTTACTAGTCGTAGGAGGCAGCAGCTTAGCTAAACTACTCAAAGCTTATGGTATCATTATAAATAAACATGTATAATAACGAATGCATTTGCACATAAGGATATATAAAGGTCGATTTTTTATAATTCCTCAGTTTTCTCTCACCGAGATTATTGCATTCCAATTGATTTACGAGGGTCAGCAATCTCTCTCTCCTTTTTACTTATATACGCAAACTATTTCGAAATATACAGAAGTATAAGATGAAATAAAAATAAAACTATAATATGAAGTATAAAGGCCAGCTAAGCATAAGGTGACACAAAAAAATGCAAAAGAAAATGACAAAAAAATGCAAAAAAAATAAATAAAAATAATAACGAAGAGGCAACAAAAATGATAATTGCGTGAGCGGGGAAGGGGCTGGGTGATATATAATATCGCGGAGATATCGCTCGATACGAGGCAGCATATATAATAACGTCAAACACGTATAATAAACGCAACCTGCAATCCGAGGGAAGCAAAGCAAAAAGGGACGGCGGTTTCTCGTATTTTCTAAAATAAAACTGTATTGTTAAAGTAACAAAATATAAAAACTTAAAAAAAAAAAATAAGGAACATAAGAACGGCGAAAAAGTAAAATAAATAAAGTAAATAAAGCGTCGAGTAGAAGAGTGAGATATATCTCGAGTATCTTTTCACGTTTAATAAAAATATCGGTTTTTCGATCTACAATCGCCGGGACTCGCTGCTGCTGATTCCCGGGGCAAATGATGAAAAAGTAGCCCGCAGGCCTAAGAGAAATATAAACGCTCTAAAATATCGACAAGTTTATTATTATATGATTAATTAATTAACATCATTATTATGATTATTCTTAGCCGATCGTAGCGAATGAGACAAGACGCGCGGCGAGTGAGTATATAAGGGGGACATAAGGGACGAAATATAAGCCATTATATAAAAACGAGAGTCGAATTATATTGCGTCAATCGCGCACAGCTCTCCGTTTGCTCGTACTCATGGCTTGGCATATTAGGTGTATTATCTTGACGGCGTGCTTTTCTTTCCTTCTTTCGAATAAGACAATTAAATTAAAAAAAACGAACACACACACTATGAGTAAAATAATAATAATAACAATAATAATAATAATAATAAATAAATAAATTAAAATAAAATAAAGATTATAAATATCGCAACTACAAAATATGTAAACACTCGCATTATATCGTACGCCTAAATGAGGACACACACACACACACACACACACACACACACACACACACACACACACACACACACACCCATACATACACACTCACAAACACAAACACACACACACACACACACATACACCGAGGGAGCGACAACTCTAGCGACTCTAGCTGTTTTTTTAATTTTTTTAACGAGCTTTTTGTTACACTGAATCTTTAAAAATGAACGGAAAAAAATGCTATCTAACAAACAAACAAAAAAATGAAAACAAAAAAAAAATAAAACAAAATAATATAAAATAAAAAGATTATTATATTAAATACATTATAACGAGGAGTACTCGGATACGCGAGAAAGAATAAAAAAGTGTCAGAGATAGGGAGAGAAAGCTGCGACGCGAGTGACAGAGCACACAATTGGTATAGTACGCGCGCGTTGAGCGAGAGATAACGGAAGGACGTTATTTATAATTCACGTATAGTTCGTATGTTCAACGCTTCTTTCTCACCAACAAACATAGTAAATTAACGAAAAAAAAAAGAAAATAAGAACGGAGGATAAGGAAGCGAGGTGTAAAAGCTGCGTGGGCACTGTGTGCAACTTGCGAGCCAAAAGGACGCGGATAGAAGGGGAGTGCCCCGCTCGTAGCGTGAAGCGGCATTTGAGCGATATTTTTTGTTTTTACGGATGGCGCAGGAACATTGCGGGCAGGAGATTGAGAGAAAGCCGATCGTACGTGGATGGATTGAAAGTGTCGCTCATTACGATGCTGATAAAACGAGCGTTGAGGCGCCGGAAAACAAGGGAGCGAGAGCGAGAGAGCGTCGTGCGGAGTGCGAGAACAAACGAAATTTACTGCTTGTATATAATATATCGTAATAAAACTGATGTACCAAATAAACGAGTGCTGTTGAGTCAATTTACGACCTATTCTCTTTTTATGGATTTTCAGAGTTGAAGTGTTCGACGCAATTAAAACTAAGAGTTTAATCAAATTGACTTTTATTCGTTTTTTTTAAGAAAAAGACAACGAAGAGTACAAAAAGTATACAGGTAAATACAAATGCATTAAAGGAATTTACAAAGTTGATTAAATTTATTGTGCTATTGGCTACCTAGCACAATAAATGAATTTGTAAAGATAACTAATCGAACGACCATCTTATGCTTCTAAATTTTTTAATAACGTCGCTTAATTTTCGTAGGCGAAAAATTTTGTAACATTTGGCAATAATACTTTTAGTTTTTAGAAAAAGTATTGCTTAATAAACAATTCATTATTTGATCGAACTAAATTTCGCTATTTACAAACGAGGTTTACTAGTAATATGTTTAATTTTTATACAAAAAATTATTCTAATTAATTTGTTGCATATCACTTTCAATTTCAATTGATTCAAAATATTTAACTACTTAATACAATAGGACCTACAATTCGATATTATCATAATTAAATTTTATATTTCTAAATTTAATATCAAGGTTCACTGTAGAACTGGTGTAATTTACCTATGTAATATAAAAATATAAAAGAAGTTGGAACTAAATTTTATAGACTTGGCTATTGCATTTTTAACACCAACAACACATACAATAAATACACAAACATTATAACATAACAGTTGTGATATACAAAAACAATTATTTAAGTTTAACAATTAATTTAGCTATTTACAAATATTAATGCATTTTTATCAGTATGTACTAAATCAACGTTGTAGAAATTGAATTTTTTCATGGTAATTGATTTTCAACACATTTTTAGAGTAATAGTAACTAGATAATATAACATTAATTCTAGTAGCAAAATATCGACAGTTCAATTTTATGCCTAATGCTTATTTTATAAAAATAAAGTCTATGAAGGTTCAGCGCTATCTAGATAAATATCAATAACTTATTTGAATTCTTAGAAATATTTAGAGTAATGTTTTCTAGCCTATGTCAATTCGTAGAGTAAAAGATTCACGCTTAATGGTCCATGTATAATAGAGATCATTTTATCATCATTTACCAGTTGTATTAAGTCTTAAATGCTCCAGCTTGTGCTGACTTAATTATAAAGGTTTTAATGGTCGCTTCATCCAATTTGGCAAAATTTGGCGTCTGGATCACAGCAGTCATGTGGTTCAATGCAAATTTAAAACAAAAATCCTCTAGTTCCTGAAAGCAATTAGACTGGAAAATAAAAAGAAATGTCTTTTGGTGTTCAAGAGGCAGACAACTTACTTTGGCATTATACTCGATGGCGGTGCTGTAAAGAAATGCAACATTGGAAATGGTAATTCCCTGCTTGATCATCTGAACGCAACGTCTCTTTAACTGCATTTCAAAGTAAGCGTTAGCCAAATCTAGCAGTTCTGTAAATATCATTATAATTTACAGGGGCAATAATATTTTTTAATATTAACAATATTAAATTTAGAAATGTCTAAAATAATACCTAACGCATTTTCTGCAGGCAGATCTACTTCATCTGTATACAAGTATCTTAAGAAAGATTTGTATACATCATATGAAAATTGATTGTGCTCGATCACACTAAAAAATGAAAAAAGTCAAAGTTAATCAGTCAAAAAAGTAAAACAAATAAAACAATGAGTAATTATTACTCTTGGTTATTCTCTGCCCAGTGCTCTTGAAACATTGATTTGAAATACTGACAACGGATTTTCAAAACGGCCTTGTGCACATAAATTGGCTTTCCTTGAACTTGAATAGTTAAATCACTTGTAGCCTTAAATACATAAAAAAGTTATAAACAAACTTTCAAAGTCTATTAATCAGTATAAATATCAAACATACAGGATCGTCAAAAGCGTTTCGCAAACATTCGATAATGCCAACTTCCTCGTCAGCCTGCAAGATGAGAGGCTGATGCATAACACTTGGCGTCGCGTAGCAGGCAAGCGCATCGTGAATATGAGGCAATGGTGTAGCTATAGGAATTGTCACACTCTGACCTCGGCATTGTCCCCACATGAATATTTTACCTCCTTGGCCCATTGCTACACTAATATGATTGTAGTGCGACGTTGCTATATCTGATATTCGACCCATCTCTGTAACATTCAGCTGCAGATTTTTAATTAATTAATTAGTTATCTACATATTTTTCTTTTTTTTTTGTACGTAGTAGAGCAAATTATTATTTACTTTGACTGGAGTACAAGAGTTCGACTTGTTACCTAAACCCAATTGACCAAAACCATTACCTCCCCACACATATAGTACTCCATCATCAGTCAGTGCTAAGGTGTGTGCATAACCACAAGCAATTTTCTCTGAAAATTTTCACAAAATTTGTCAATTCAAGAGTAAAATAATAATTATAGTAAATTTTCAATTAAAAGGTTTACCTATCACGATGCCACTTAAGCCCGTCACCTTGCAAGGACTTAACTGATTCACATAATTTCCAATACCTAACTGTCCGACACCGTTGTAGCCCCAACCATAAACTTCTCCAATATCAGTCACAGCCATGGTTGATGTCTGTCCACATGTAATGGACGTGATGACTTTGCCCGATAGGGCTGAATTAACTTTTCGCGGCGCAGCTTGATTCGTGCTAAGCCCCGTACTTACTTGACCGCAATTGTTTTGTCCCCATGAGTAAACCTTTAATAAAATGTATATTTTAAGTAAATGTAGTACTCAAATATTTGAGTAAAAAAATTACGTTTTGTTAAAGTAATTATTTTTATTTTGACATACTTCACCATCTTCCGTAAGGGCAACAGAGTGGTGACTTCCACATGCAATAGAGGTAACTACTTTTTCGCTAAGGTTGACACAAAGAGTTGGAATTAATCCTTGGTTTGTGGAACCATTTCCTAATTCACAATAGCCATTGTGTCCCCAGGAATAAATCTGTAAACAAATAGGTATACTTGTAAAGTTTTTAAATTAACATAGATCTACAAATTTTGATTTTAATTCAATTAAAAAATTGTAATTGTACAAAGATTTGTTTTAATTGAAAATGTGAAAAACTTGTGCAATTTTAAATTGTCCAAGAAAAGCCAATATTGATCAAAGCTGCTTCTCATAATGCCTCAGGCTATTTTTAGTACCTCTCCTTTATTTGTGAGAGCAAGAACATGTGGCCCACTCCCATATGCAAACATCTTTATTCCTTTGCCGCATAGTACTTCTATCTTTCTTGGGTGCAATGTGCTGTGTGAATCTCCGGTGCCAAGACAGCCAGCTGTATTGCTTCCCAATGCATAAACATCTCCATCCTTTGTTACAATTAAAGCTTCATTTCCCAAGTTACCTGTTTATAAACAAAATAAGATAAAATTAATAGACAGCTCATAAGTTACAAAAAAATAATAAATGTTTCTTGACTAACAAAAGAAATAGTAATGATAAAAAATAATTGATGAAAGAACAATGACTTTCTTTGAACTCAACCATTAAAAGATTATTTTTATCTTAATTACTTAAAAAATAACAAACATACAATTTATATTCTAATATTACATTTAAATTTTTTTTTTCATTAAACTTGCATATGCATAAAGCAAACAATTAAAAATCTAGATATAAATTATTGTATTTCTATTTATAATTAATATTATTTTTCTAAAAATAATTATATTCAGTTAATACCTCTTTACAAAACAAAAAGATGAAACTAAAAATTTTAATATGCATATCATATACGCAAATTGATACCTGATATCAATTTCAATCAATTCGCATTTACATTAGAGCACTCCCAGGAGAATCAACTTTCAAAAGCGATAAATCGTCATTATCATAAAATTAAGTTCAACTTATCCAAAAGTCGACTAATCGACCGAACGACAGAGTATATAAACAAACGCGGCGTCTTTTTATCTGCTCCAAAATGACAACACGAGCTAATGGGAAAATAAGCAAGAGCGTTTACCATACACGACAGCCATGTGAATTTTAGCGACGAACTTGGGCTCGAGAAGGCTGAAAATGGGCCAGTTCTTGAGGTCGGTCCGCGACATCGTAGCACTTGCACCAGGTCGGACGGTCCCAAGTCTCTTCTTTTCTCTCTCTCACTCCAACACGTCGATCCGCCGTGCAGCGGAACAGCTGAGTGCAGCTCTCGCCGCCGCCACCCGACGACGACGTTAATCCACCCCCCACTCGGCCAGCCGGCCGCCGCCGGGTGCTTAGAGTGTGGCGCCCTCGCTGTGTATATGTGCGGGAAAATAGCGCGCGCGAGAAAAACAAAGCGCGGGCGGCGGCATAGACCACAGTGAACTTTACGGGAAAATTATGCGATCACAATGAAAAAAATACCAATAATTGCGGAATTTAAAACTACGTTTGCTAGATCAATTAAAAAAAT